>PVKP010010667.1:11334-64134 GCA_004027715.1 Plecturocebus donacophilus | reverse complement strand
GAGCCCGACTAAAAGGGCACCCAGTCCCATACACTCTGCACCGAGAAGTGCCACGCTGGCCAAAAGAGTCGCGCTGGCGACCCGTGTGGCTCCTTCCCCGGGAATCTCCCAGTCTGTGGGCATCAAAAATTCGTCTGCAATTGCGGCATCCACTCGCTCTCTGTGCTTTCACTGGGAGCTACAATCCTGAGCTGCTGCTACGCAGCCATCTTGGATCTCTCTCTGCCCGGTGATGAAGTTTTTTTGTTTCTTAGTTTTCCTTTGGCGGACGCCCCTTCCCCACAGAGCCGGACCTTCCCGGGTTCGCTGTGCTTGCTGTGAAACTCTCAGTCCTCAGCGCTTCCAATTGCTGTTTTCCTTGTGGGGATGGGACCACCTGAGCCCGTCCATCCTGTATACTCTGCACCAGGAAGCACCGCGCTGGGGCACCAGCAAAACAGCCGGGCAAAACAGCCACGTAGGCTAAAAGAGTCACGCTGGCGACCCGTGTGGCTCCTCTGCCGGGAATCTCCCGGTCTGTGGGCAACAAATTTCGTCGGAAAGTGTGGCGTTCACTCGTTCTCTGCGCTTTCACTGGGAGCTACATTTCTGAGCTGTTGCTAATCGGCCATCTTGGATCTCTCCAGCTTCCTCCTCTTTTATGATTCTATTCGTGACAGCTCTGGGTTATTATTTCCTCCTTTGATTCTGTATCCTCACAATATCATTAGAGTGTTTCCATAATTGGTCATTAAATTCAGATGCATGCTTGGATTCAGGTTTAATACTTATAACAAGAATGGTTTATAGTTAGTGCTGTTTCTGAGTATTACATCACCAAACATAATTTCTGGTTTCTTCACTGCTTGTAATATTAACACTACAAAAATGTATCAGGAGGTGTCAGCCTTTAAAAAGTAATTCTCAATATTTTACTCAGTGGTTTAAGTAGCCACCCATGGTCATTGCCTAGATATGTTATTTCACTAAGAGTCCTAAAATGGCTATTTTTGCATTCTATCATTTCTCCTACATGTGTTAGTTTCCATAATGGAGAAATTTCTCTCATCAACTCTTCGGTTTCTTACCTATGCATATAGGACTGACTGTGTAAATACTTGATTCTTTCCCTTTATCAATTTCTAGAAAAACAAATTGATATCTAGAAACTGTTAAAATAGAAACCTTAGATGAGATAAATTTAACAGAGTTTATTTGAGCACTAAAAGACTTATGAATCAGGCAGCACTCAAAAGTGGAAAAGATTCAGTGAGCTCTACTTCAGCAGTGTGAGCAGTGGGCTTTTATGGGCTGAACACAAAAGTAAACAAATTGGCCACAGTTAGGCATTTGCCTCATTTGGGTATATAAAGGAATGAGAGGCATTTGTGACCTTCGTTTGCAATCTCCCACGCCATGCACAGCCAAACCACTACTCTCCTATGGATGTTCACACTAATAATCTGCTTCTCCTTTTGCCTTCATACAAACAGTCGTATTTATGTCAGTTAGTTTGTAGTTTTAAAAACATAAACCAAATCATGTCACTCTCTTTTTAAACAGCTTCAACGGTTTTTCAATTATAGTAACAATAAAACCAAACTATTTGCTACATTGTGCCTTACATGGTCAGTTCCTTGACTTCCTCTTTGACACAAACTCGTATCATTCTTTCCTTATGGTTTGGCTATGTCCTCACCAAAAATCTCGTCTTGAATTGTAATCCCCATGTGTCAAGGGCAGGACCAGGTGGAGGTAATCAGATCATAGGGGTGGTTCCCCCATGCTGTTCTTATGATAGTGAGTGAGTCTCATGAGATCTGATGGATTTACAAGTGTCTGGCATTTCCCCTGAATGCACCCACTCTGTCCTGCCACCCTGTGAAGAAGGTGTCTGCTTCTCCTTTGCCTTACACCATGATTATAAGTTTCCTGAGGCTGCCTCAGCAATGTGGAACTGTACATCAATTTTTTAAATATATATTTTATTGCACTTTAGGTTCTAGAGTACATGTGAAGAAATGCAGGATTGTTGCATAGGTATATACATGGCAATGTGTTTGCTGCCTCCATCCCCATCACCTATATCTGGCATTTCTCCCTATGTTATCCCTCCCCAACTCCCTACTCCCCACTGTCCCTCCCTGAGTAGCCCCCTATAGACCTCACTGTGTGATGTTCCCCTCCCTGTGACCATGTGTTCTCATTGTTCAACACTCACCTATGAGTGAGAACACGTGGTGTTTGGTTTTCTGTTTTTGTGTCAGTTTGCTGAGAATGATGGTTTCCAGGTTCATCCATGTCCCTACAAAGGACACAAACTCATCATTTTTTATGGCTGCATAGTGTTCCATGGTGTTTATGTGCCACATTTTCTTTGCCCAGTCTATCATCGATGGGCATTTGGGTTGGTTCCAAGTCTTTGCTATTATAAACAGTGTTGCAATGTCAATTAAACCTCTTTCCTTTATAAATTACCCAGTCTTGGGTATTTCTTTATAGCAGTGTAAGAATGAACTGATACAGTAATTTGGTACTGAGGTAGTGGGGCATTGCTACAAGATACTTGAGAATGTGGAAGCAGCTTTGGAACAGTTTGGAGGACTTAGAAGAAGACAGAAATGTGGGAAAGTTTGGAACTTCCTAGAGACTTGAATAGCTTTGACCAAAATGCTGATAGTTATATGGACGATGAAGTCTGGGGGCTGACGTGGTCTTAGAGATGAGGAACTTGTTGGGAACTGGAGTAAAGGTCACTTTTGCTATGCTTTAGCAAAGAGACTGGTTGCAATTTGTCACTGCCCTTGAGAACTGTGAAACTCTGAATTTAAAAGAGATGATTTAGCATACATGGTGGCAGAAATTTCTAAGTGGCAAAGTGTTCAAGAGAAAGCAGTGCATAAAAGTTTGGAAAATGTGCAGCCTGATAATGCAATAGAAAAGAAAAACCCATTTTCTGAGGAGAAATTTAAGCCCACTGCAGATATTTACATAAGTAATAAGGAACATAATATTAATTACCAGGACAAGGGGTGAAATATCTCCAGGGCATGTCAGAGACTTCACAGCAGCCCCTCCCATCACAGGTCTGGAGGCTTAGGAGGGAAAAATGGTTTTAGGGGCCAAGCCCAGGGTTGCACTGCTGCTGATCTGGGCAGCCTCAGGACTTGGCACCTTGCATCCTAGCCATGGCCAAAAGGGACCAAGGTATAGCTGGGGCCACTGCTTCAGAGGGTGCAAGCTCCAAACCTTGGTGACTTGCACATGATGTTGGACCTGTGGGTGCACAGAAGTTAAGAACTGAGTTTTGAGAACCTCCACCTAGATTTCAGGAGATGTATGGATATTCCTGGATGTCCAGACAGTAGTCTGCTGCAGGGGTGGTGCCTTCATGGAGAACCTCTGCTAGTGCAGTGTGGAAGAGAAATGTGGGATTGGAGTGCTCACACAGGGTCCCCACTGGAGCACTGTCTAGTGGAGCTGTGAGAAGAGGGTTACCATCCTCAAGACCCTAGAATGGTAGATCCACTGACAGCATACACCATGCATTTGGAAAAGCCACAGGCACCCAACACCAGCTGTGAAAGCAGCCAGAAGGGGGATGTACCCTGCAAAGCCATAGCAGCAGAGCTGTGCAAGATATGGGAGCTCAACTCTTGCATCTGCTTGACCTGGATGTGAGACATGGAGCCAAAGGAGATCATTTTGGAACTTTAAGATTTAATGACTCCTCTATTGGACTTTAGACTTGTATGGGGCCTGTAGCCCCTTCATTTTGGCCAGTTTCTCCCATTTGAAATGGGTGTATTTACCCAATGCCTGTACCCCCTCCATTGTATCAAAGAAGTAACTAACTTGCTTTCAATTTTATAGGCTCATAGGTGAGAGGGACTTGCCTTGTCTCAGATGAGACTTTGGACTTGGACTTTTGGGTTAATGCTGGAATAAGCTAAGAGTTTGGGGGGGCTGTTGGAAAGGAATAATTATGTTTTGAAATGTGAGGACATGAGATTTGGAAGGGTCAGGGGTGGAATGATGTGGTCTGGCTGTGTCCTAACCAAAATCTGATCTTGAATTGTAATTTGCACATGTCATACACAGGATCAGATCATGTGGGTGGTTTCCCCATGTTGTTCTTGTGATAGTGAGTGAATCTCATGAGATCTGATGATTTTGTAAGTATCTGGCATTTCCCCTGCTTGCACTCACTCTGTCCTGCCACCTGGTGAAGAAGGTGCCTGTTTCTCTTTGGCCTTCTGCCATGATTTTAAGTTTCCTGAGGCCTCGCAAGCAATGCAGAACTGTGATTCAATTAAGCCTATTTCCTTTGTAAATTATTCAGTCTCAGGAATTTCTTTATAGCCGCATGAGAACAAACTAATGCACTTACTCTGGCTTCTTCTACCTGCACTGTTTATCGCATTTATCTTCAAATGTCTATTTTTCTCTTATTATTCAAGCATCAGGAAGACCTTCTTATGTGGGGTAGCTTTTTTGCTCCCACATTTCAGTGAGTGGAAGGGAGTTGCACCCAGCAGTTTCTTCACTCCCACAGCTCAGCAAGTGGGTGTGTGTGGTGCCCAGTGGCTTTTTCAATCCCATATGTCAGCAAGCAGGAGAGAGTGGTGCTCAGTTGCTTCTTCCCTCCTGTTGTTTGGCAAGAGGGTTACAGTTAATTTATTCCTGCTGCCTGCAGCTTGGCAAGCTGTGGTGTTACAGCTCTTTCACTCCCATTGTTTGGCAAATTCCAGCTCTGAACAGTGAGAGTGGACCTGAATTGAATAGCTGTCTGTGAGTCTGAGTCTGGGGCTTTTATGGGCTTAGAATAGGGAAATGAATGCTGACTGGTCCATGGGTCATCTTGGAAAAGGTACTAGTTTATTTGTTAAAAGGCATCTATTCAGAAGGTACCAACTGAGAGAGGGAGTAGGTAAGATGGGGAAGTTCTCACTTCAGTTGTGGACTCTGTCCGGAACTGGCAGTTTGGCTTTCAGGCTGTAGACTGCCCTTGACTTGAAGGTTGGGTTTCACTGAGGATCCATCTCTGTCTACCTAGGAATTTATCTGCCTCCTGTTGCTACCACTAGCACACACCTGTTTTTGCTAGGCACGTGGATGATCCTATGTCCAAACTCTACCACAAAATGACAAGGACATTGGATCAGCTCTCATTACTAGACTATGAGCAGAGATAAAATGTGTCATTTCTGGGTTGATTCACTAGGAATATTCTAATCTCTTTTCCTTCTTTTCATCATAACTGGAGAGTCTCGTATTGAGATGTCAACAAGATTAAAGTGATCTTGATCACTGGGACATTATATGGAGGAGTACTATTTTGGAGAGTTTACAAAATCCATAGTAGACTTTGCATGAGTGAGAAACTTTTGTCCTAAGTCACTATGATTTTGGAGTTAGTTTTCTTATGACAGTATATCCTAGCCTAGGCTAACTGATACATTTACTACAAAGTTTTAAGTAGTTTTGTTTGTTTGTTTTGAGACCGGGTCTTGCTTTGTCCCTCAGGCTACAGTTCAATGGCCTGATCACTACTCACTGCAACCTCAAACCTCTAAGCTCAAGCAGTCCTCCCACATCAGCCTCCCAAGTAGCTGGGACTTCAGGTGTGTGCCACTATGTTTGGCTAATTTTCTTTATTTTTAGTAAAGATGAGGTCTCACCGTGTTACCCAGGTTGGTCTTGAACTTCTGAGTTCAAGAAATCCTCCCACCTTGCCCTCCCAAGGTGCTAAGATTACAGACATGAGCCCCGACACCAGGTCTGTTTTAAGTAATTTCTTCATCATGCTCTCATTTTCTGTCTTAGCAATGTGTTTCATTTTTCTCAGAGCTCTTATTGATTTCCTGTCATATTCCCACTAAATGTAAACTATTACTGTATATATTTATTATATATAGTAATACTATATAAATTATATGTAAACTGTACTGCTATTCTCAACTTGAAGTAAACTCTGCATAAGGAATCTTGCCTTATGAGTCATTGTATTTTCAGGGCCTAGAATAGTAGCTGTTCAGTAATTATTAAATAAATCAATGCAGTGTCTATTACATAGTAGTCTCTGGTGCAGGTTGGATTATACAACTGGACTGGATTTGAGAAGCAAAATTGAATAGTAGGTGAATTCTCAGCCAAATATAGTATGAGACAATGCTAATTTTAATGATGTCTTTTGATAACTTTCTTATTACAAAGTGTGTCAAGACAACAACTAAAAAGTTCATTTCATTATTAGAACCAGGTTGATACACAAGCACAATGAGACACATTAGAGAAATAGCTACACAGATATTCAGGCAGTATTTCACTGACACTCTATTTCTTTTCTGAGACAGTCATACAATAATTGACCATAGACTTGGTATTAAGTTCCCTGAAATAGGTTCAAATATAGGGAATTGGGAAGACAGGAGAATACTTTGTTTCCCTGCTTGACCTCTATTACCATTCAAAGAGAAGGGAATACTTCATACATGCCACCAAGACAAGCCTGGCTAACAGTATCAGGGCAGCTTGTATCCCACTCTCATTGTTCCTTAAGCATGTAGCTCTCTCATGACTCTCATAAAAGATATAGTTGATGCTTCATGAAGATTCTGGCATCAATAAGACCTCAGTCTTAAATACAGTTTAATGTAATTCTAACCTAGAAAGAAAATAGGTCTATTTATGTCTGAAGCCCTCATGGACAGGCTTATATTCTTTGTCACAAGACTCCTGGGCCCCGTGCAAATCAAGAATATGGCTAGACAACTCTTTCAATGACCTTCAATAATCTATAATAGCAAAGGCATTTCTTGAGCATTGTATAATGGAGAGTTATTGTCCAGGGCAATACAATACTTTTCAGGGCATTATTGCCTAAGTCACGTGCTAGTTTAATAAAATTACCTGAGCCAAAATATGTTGGGAAATCAAGGCACACTACAGGTATCAGAGAAGAAGAGTGTTTCCAAGTAGCAGAATCAAAGACCCAGAGAATGAGGTGGAGGGGAGAAAGGAAGGAAGAGGAAGGCGAAAGAAGAGGGGAAATAACAAAACGGTAAGGCCACGTTCTGAGATGATACTGTTTAGTGAGTGGTCAAGAAAGAGGTTCAGGCTCTAGAAGTTCAGGCTCTGTTTCCCTAGAGCCTGAACTTCTTCCTTGGCCAGTCACAAAAAAATGGAGAACAGGATGAGTCTGGATTTCAGGAACGAAATGAAAGTTCAGGTATCAGAGTTGAGGCACAAAGGCAATTTTTAACTAGGAACAAAGGTGTAGAAATTTGGGTGGGAGCTGATGCTAGAGGTGGAATTGACCCTGGTGAAGCAGGACTGTCGCTGGAGGTTGGCATCAAGTAACTCCAGCCCTGGAGAGGATGACAGATAGTCGGGGAACCAGCCAGGGTCTCTGAGGAAAGGGAAAGCAGTAAGAATGGCAATGAAACTCACTACATGTGACTAGCTAGCATTTTCTAAGGAAATTTCAAATATTCAAGGATCTCATTTTATCCTTACAACCAGCCTATGAATTAGCTGGTGCCTTTATGGCCTGGGTAAGAAGAGAGAATAAATGATGGTGTCAGTCTATTCACTTACTCTATGCAGTAAAAAATTTGGAACTTTCTCACCGGCAAGTTTGGATTCCTACATATAGGTGAAAGAGAAATTGGCTTTTGATAATTCCAGAAAGATGGCAGTTGTATCTCAATTATTTACCAACCAGCCTAACAATAGAAATCAAATGAACAAAAATGATTTCCAAAACAAACTACTTCAGTTTGAAAATAGAACCATGGAATATCACTTACAGGGACATAATAAAATTATTATAAAAGTAATTTAAAAATTTTTAGATAGTTATTAAAATAGTGGCAGTAGCAAGACTGTCACATTTAGAGAATAATGAAACATTGTGTTTACCTGTATTACTACCATCTTCTCAATTTCCAAAGCTTGAAATATTTCTTTATGACAAAACTTGATTATGATAATGCCTTTATCTAATTGTAGATATTCTTATGAATTACTATCATGAAAAAGTTATTCCTTATACACTGAGGAATCTTATGTCTATTTCTGTTTTGTCAGTTTCTCTAAGTAGAGATAAAGTAAGCATTATGCAAATCACTTCATAGAACTGTCGTAAGCTGCTTTACAAGGTTGAGGAAAAGCAGAATCATAGACTGCAAAAATATGATAGCAGATGTTTATACAATCTCAAACCTCAGAAGTCTTTATTTTTATTCTGGTTTATAAATGAGAAAATTGGGGCATAAAAAGGTTAAATAACCTAAGAGAATGGCTATAATTTAAAAAGACAAGAATAAGCATTGATAAGGATGTTCAGAAACATTACTAATAGGAATGTAAAACAGTGCAGTCACTTTGGAAAACAGTTCAGCCATTCCTCAAAATGTTAAAGATAGAGATCCCATATGACCCAGAAGTTCTACTGTGAGATATATACCCAAAAGAATTGAAAATATGTATACACATTAAAACTTATGCATGAATTTTCATAGCAGCATTATTCATAATAGCTAAAATATGGAAACAATGAAATAGCTACAAATGAACAAACAAAATGTATGTCCAAATAATGAAATATTATTTAGCAATAAAAAGGAATGAAATGCTGATGTATACTACAACAAAGATGAATCTGGAAAACATTATGCTAAGTGGAAGAAGCTAGGCACAAAAGGTCACATATTGTATGATTCCATTTATATGAAATGTCTGGATTTGGCAAATCTGCAGACATAGAATGTAGTTTAGTGTTTGCCAGGGGCTTGGGGGTGTGGGAGGATCGGGAGTGTCTGCTAATCAGTATTGGGTTTATTTTTGGAGTGATGAAATATTCTGGAATTATGTAGAAGTGAGGGCTACACAACTTTGTGAATATACTAACATCCACTGAATTGTACACTTTAAAAGGATAAATTTTATGGTTTGTGAGTTATGTCTCAGTAAAGACGTTATTTTTTAAAATAAGGTTAAGTTATTATACAGCATTAGGTAGGGGGAGCCAGTATTTCCACCAAGGCAATCTGGCTCCACAGCATGACTATTTAAGAGCTCCACATTCTATATGTCTAGTGAGAAGACATATACTAGGTAATATCACCTTCTCATTTATTTACTCCAAGGATATAATTTGGTATATGAAGAATGGCCAGACTGAATGCAGATAAGTTTCCATGAATAGTTTTCTCAAAACAGAGTTTTTGACAATAATTAATTAGTTATAATTAACTTTAATCACTGACAAGAACCTGAAAGGTATATATTTCATTGCAAAAAGTATTCGAAGAATATATTCCTAGATAAGTGACTCAATTGTTTAACTGGCTGCCTTTGTTAGATCTCTTCATTCAAATATCAACAAATGCTTATTGATTACCTACTCTATGCCATGTCCTCTTCTAGGTATTAAAGACAGAGCTGTGGAATAGAGATACAAACCTCTTGTCCTCTAAAAACTTACATTAAAAGAGATAACAAAGAACAAATAAATGTTAGTGATAACTGTAATTAAAAGTGCATATAGGGCTACCAACTGTGGAAACGTAGATGAAGAAAAGAAAGTGACTAGTATATAGGGAATGAATTATAGGCAGAGAAAAAGAATAGTCAGAAATAGTGAGTTTTCAAGGTGCTCTGACAAAATTATAGTTCTAGATTTTGAGTGTCAGTAATCAACTTTACTCGCATCTTTAATTTTACAGTATGACCAGTGACCTAGTGTCATTGGCATATAGGAAACTACATATTTTTTGTTCGTACAACAGAAGGGGGAAAGGGAATGAGAGTTAGGGTAGTAGAGGAGGCTTCATACATTTTGTTCCTTTCAAAGCCACCATCAAAGACTTGAAAGACTTAGGTAGGCTCTTTTCTATATCCTTCCCCATTGAATTCTCAGACTTGAATGCTACAAACAATTGATGGGCTCTAGATTCCTATGAGCAGCACAGGTTGTGCTCCCTAGGAGCAGATTCTAAGATGGAGATTTACATGCAGTAGGTTTGTTATAAAGTGTTCTTGGAATCTAAATTTGTGGAAGAGAAGGAAGGAAGCCAGATTGGGAGGAGGGAGAAGTCAAGGCATTGTGCATCTTCAATGGAAGCCTCAGCAACTTGCTGAGTAAAGAGCTCACAGACTAAGTTGGAGAGAGAGCACTGAGCCTTTCTACTTTCCCCTACCATTCACTGGATGCCCCTTTTTTCTCCAGAAGGTAGACATATCAGTGGAGGATGTGGCTGTCTTTAGCTGAGGCAAACCCCTAAGGAGGCTGACAGCTGAAAGCAGTCTTCTGTCAGCACTCTCAGCAGCTGTGGAATAAGCCCTGTTTTTCTGAAGGGGAATCTGAGTAGTGCATTACACTATCCCTCTCAATAAACTTAGTCTGGTGATGACTCAAATTGTAGCTGCTTTTTTGGATGTTTCTGCTACTAAATGGAACAATATGGCCCCTACAGCTTTATTTGCAAAAATTGATTTAGCTACCTGCCTCTCATCTACTGAACTGGACGTCTCAGGAAGAGATTCATAAATCTGTATTTTTATAAAGATCCCCAGTGATTACTCTGTAAACAATCTATAGGCCCTCATTTTGGAAGCACTGTTTATGGTTCCATAGACAGTTGTATCTCTAATTCTGGCCAGTGGGATGTTAGTGGAAGTATGTGTGCCACTTCTGAGTTTTACCCTCAGAGGAGAAGGAGCACACACTCCCCTCTCCCATTCTAATTTCTTGCTGATTGGAATAAAAATGAGATGGTAGGAGCTAGTGGGAGCCATCATGGGCTAACAAGATGGAAGCTGGACAATGCATTCTGCAATAAGATGGAAGAGACAGGCATAGCCATGCCTCTCTGGATCACCTACCCAGTTTTGTGTATGACAGAGAAATCCATTTCTATCTTTTAAAAGTCATGTTTTTTTTCCCTGTAATCAGCTTAAATCTTAGTAATATGAAGATAGTGGGTCCTCATCTTTGCGGTGAAGGACATGCTGTCATACTTTGTTTACTCACACTAGGAAACAGACCTACCGGATTTTGGAAACATCAAGAAACCTGTATCAATATAAATGTCTTTCTTAGGTCTACTCACTGGATGACCTAAGACCTGCAAACTCAAAAGGCAGGCAGACAAAATATGAGAGTAGTTCAGCTTTTCGAGGTTTTGGTAAAAGCTACCTCAATGTTTAACTCATAATCTGTGTTGATCCAATGGTTCTAGAAGAATCTATAACAGAAAAGCAAAACCTAGTGGAGGGGCCAATGACAAGTTGTGAAATGATCATAGCAATAGAAGCTTCTGAGCTTTGGAAGTAAGACCACACTATCTCCGGAGACACTTTTTCTATTTTCAACAAATACTTGCTTTCTGGCAATACTAAAATAACAGGTGACCATGAACCAAAGCCCCTCATCCTGGAGGGGCCATTAGATTATCTATGTTGCCATGGATTTCAGCATTGTCAGCAGCAATCCCTCATCCATCCAAAGTCATATATACAGAATAGAGTCCATTCAGGTCTCAAAGGCACAAGTCAGAAAGTGAGATCCATGCAATAATTTCTAAATGCCCACAATGTGCTACTATCTATCTGGCTGCCATATTTCTCTGAATTAATGCCTTTTTCTTAGAGGAGGAATTGTTTATAATCATTTAACACAGGATGAAAAGACTCAAAGCTAGGTTGCCTATAGACTCAGTATGAGTGAAAAGTTAGCCTATCTGAGGAGTGCTGTGAAAAACAACTGTAAAGGAACATTCTCTGTAGCCATTGTGCTTGGTAGAAGGTTAGCCTGAAGTCAGTATTCACACTGATTTCTTAGACATAGCAAATAATTTGTATAGATGGTCCAGGACTTGAAGGGAGAAAAAATGGAGAATGCCAAGAAGGGTTGGGGGAATTGCATGAGTAATTCAGAGTAGATCCATACCTGAACATAAATGGATGCTTAAAGGAGGAGGTAGCAATTGTAGCAGGAATGAGTGTTATGCATGGGTTCAGCAGCCTAAATTTCCTCCACTGAAGCCACTTGGGACACCACCAGGACAGTAATCATGGTATTGTGATATAAATGGAAGACAGTGATCTTCCATTTTCAAACTACCATGTCAGATAGCTACTTGGTAATAAGGAGACAACTTTGATCCTTTTCTGGTGGTGAGAAGACAGCATTTATTTTCTCTGAGGTAAGCAAGTATGGATTGGCATTTTCTTTTTGTGTCTAATATGCCTAGACAAGCACTTCTATCTATAGGCTTACTGAATACTCTGTTCACTGCCATGAAATGCTGTGCAGCATTGCTTCTAACCAAGAGATTTATTTTCAAGGGAAGAAAAGTTCTTACAGAATAAAATAAAAGAAAGGTACATACATACATCAATAACTATATTATGCTTTATTATTCACAGATGGCAAACCTTAAAGATCAGTTTACTGAGCACTCCACCCTGATACCAACTGAGGGATAACTACCTTCTGAGGTCTGTGTGCTAGTGGCAGGATGTAATATATTAGCTGGACTAGAAATCAACATTCATTTTATCTCCCTTGTTCTGAAAGTCTCAGCTAGCCATTTGGGGTCTCTCATAACTCTAAACAGGCTTACAAAGCAGAAAATGCTGTCATTGTATTATCTGGGATGATTAATTCTGACTGTCAGGTGAAAACAGAGTTTCATGGTAAGGACTGAAATGTGGGTATATTGTTGGCTCTGTGCTTAACTATTCCCTGAGGTAAAAGCTACTGAGAAACTCCTGCAATCTCACCCATTTGGATTTTCAGGGGCTCAAGCTCCTCATATTTTGTGAAATGATGAACTCTGGTATGCATTGAGAGGGGGAAAAAACCTGGAACCAGTGACAGACACAGAGGAAAGTCAAAGGCCCTGGGACTGACTGCAGAAGTGAGATCTGTAATGCCCACTCACAAGGAGTTGTGATCCACCTTTGGTGGCAATTACAATATATTAACTAACACATCTGTTTTCTTCCTCACCATTAGACATACAGTGTTTGATGACAGTTAAATTTACTACTAGTCCAAGTGACATAGAAAAGTAAAAAATGGTTCATAAATAAGTTATGATAAATTGTGTTTGCCTTCATGTTGGGAAGGGGATAAGAGTGTTAATAACTGCACACATTTCACCTGTGTAAATAATTTCTGCACACATTTCACCTGTGTAAATAATTTATCCAAGGCACATTTGAATATATATGTTCAGGAAGAAGGAGATATGTGAGACAGCAAGGTAGTAGAAAGATGACAGCCATAAGGTTAGTCAGCCTCAACCTCTCCTTTTAGCTACCTACTTCACTGGTATATAATATACAAGCATAGAACTGACTTAGGTAGAGAATGATATTTATTTTGGTTTTGGTATGGCTGAGTTTGTGGTACATACAGAACATCCACTGAAAGATGGTAAATTCAAAGTTGTATCAATGTGTCTGAAACTGAGAGGCTGAGGTTGGTGATATAGACTGGAAATTCTCAGTGTGTAAACACATCTACATAAATTAATGAAATTGGCCAAAGACTGAGTGAAATGAAAAGCGGAACAGGATGTGACTGAAAACTAAACCGTAGAGGATTGCCAGAAATAAAGCTGTCCACACGATGTAGGGGCATTAATTAATAATGATGTCACAGAAAAAAGAAATGATGTCATAGAAACAAGGGGAAACTGTCTCAAGAAAGGAAGAGTGGAAATGCTGCCAGACCCTGTAGGGAGAGCTGTAAGAAGGTCACTGGTGACCTGGCAGGAGCAGTGGTAGTAGGATGGAAGGAGTGAGGCAACTGGCATAGGAAGTGAGAAAAGAACACAAAGTCTACATTTTCAACAAGTTAAGGGAATGAAACAGGATCAGAAGCTGAAGGATAAAAGGAAAACATATTGAAGAGTCATGATATGATCCAGTTTCTGCTAGACTTGCAGAATTCTTACTGCCATAAAATAAATACCCTTGCTCCCAAATTGCTTGTAAAGTTGTGTTTATTTTTCAGATCTAGTCAACAAGAGAAGAGAATTCCTCATAGTGAGAACCCATTGTTTTGAGCAAGGTACAAATGTTCAGTTATTCTCACTCTTTAAATGATTGTTTTTGTTCACTTATAAAATAAATACCAGGCCTGTTAAAACTGGGAAGGTGATGTCACCATTAACTGTACATGAAGGTGGTAGTTGGTTGGCATATGTCTAAACAAGAGCAGGTCGTGATGTGCCTGTATTGGTAAGGGATTGTACTGCCATCAGGACAGTCAAGAACAATGTCTCGGAGTTCATAGTTTTCTTCTCGGCAGCAAAGGCATGAATGTTCCAAGAGTAAGATATCATAATTGTACCTAAAAGGGAAATTCAGTAATAAACACTTTTAGAATTTAAAAACTAAATTGACATCAGTGCTCAAATTGTAATTGTCTAAGTGACTTAGCAAGCTTTCTAACTAATTTATTCTTTTCCTAGACCTTGCATTCCACCGTCACTGTAAAGTTCTGATGTTGCTCAGTGATATTTTGTATGTAAGACCAAGAGAAATAAGAAATCTGAAAGGAAATTATGATCTCAAAATTGGAGCATTATGGTGAAAAAGAAAACTAAAATTTTAAATATACAACATAATGAGATTATCTCTATATTAATATATATAAAAAACAGTTCTTAAAGAAAAGCATACTATCTAAATTTCAAGTTTAATTCAAGAAATTCATTTCCTTGCTTAAATATTTTTGTAGTCACTGTATGAAGATGAGAACATTTGCTCCAAATGTATCATGGCTGGCATATTTAGAAGACTACTTCAGAATGACTCATCACTATTTTAAGTGATTATTTTAATTCTCAGATCTTAATATCTTAGATTCTTCTTTCATTAGGTCCTGATAACAAAATAGTATTGCTCTCACATAAAAGTTTTTCCATGTAATGTTTTCAAAGATTCCTTTCCTCCACAAGGTTACAAAGTCAAAACATGATACACATTCGAAGAACTCACTTGACAGTCTTTTCACATTCCCCTGTGCATTTTGCCATCTGAACTCTTTTCTTGCAACCACTGTAGATAACAGTCACATTTACAAGGGAAGATCTGCAATTATTCTTACCTAAAACAAAATGGAAAAGAGAGTCAGAAATGAGGTTTAACATTAACAATAGCTAACCCTCCATTTTCTTAACCTCTGAATAACAGCAACTCCTTCACAACATTATTGAGGAGATGAACTACCTCGGCACCCGTTTACAAGGTAGCTGGTTAATACTCAGACTACTGGTATCTTGTTGGTCCTGTTATCACTATCTCACTATCACACGTGAAGGGGTGGAGGGGAGAAAAGGGAGGGAGAGAGGGCAAGAAAGGGGCAGATGGATTATTTTTGGCTTCCATCGAAAACAGGGGTGGATGAATTATTTTTGACATACATTTTCTCATCACTGATTATCCTTATGATCTAATACACTAGTTTACACCACAAGTTGTGGTGTCAAAAGAACAAGCTAATTTTTCCATGAAACTTATTTTTATTCCCTTGTAAACATCACTGGTTTTTACTCAGAAGAAGGTTGCAATCAACATGAATCCATAATCATAATACATTATGTACACATATCAAATGGAAGTTTATACATATAAGCTAGATTACCCGTTGTGTTAAAAATACAAGATACTTTCTCTTAATGATCTGCCATTTTGTTTTAAAGAAATTAAACTTTTGTCAACAGCTTACATTTCCTCTCTATGCAGAACTTTACTCACATGTATAGCAACATTTTTTTGAATCATAGATTCTGTCTTCCTGTAGGGGTAAGAAAAAAGAAAAAACGACTGGAAAACTTGTTCCAAATTTTTCTGCAAATAATACATTTCTTAATTTGTTAAAATGCATCACAAAGAAAAAATGGAACAGATGGACAATCTTATCCCAGATCTAGTAAGCAAGGGCAGGAAAGGGGAGAGATCAGCTTAGAAATAAAAATGAGACTAACATTTTCAACAACGAGGAAAGAAAAAATAAACTTTAAACTAAATTCCTGTTAAAGATAACATTCAATAATATTAAAATTTCTCATTTACTGAAAAATAACAACGATAGCACTACCAAACACTAGAAACTCACAATTAGGAGCTGTACCTTTGAGAAACAGATTGATAGGTTTAAAATTATAACAAAGTAAAAGCATAATACATATTGAAATCCAGTATTAGAGCTCTAAAATATAACTTTAAACCATATTATTATATCTTCAGAAAGAAAAATAACTTAAACCTCCCTTAATAATTGAAACTTAATCATTAATATAAAACCTAGTTATATTTGGGGGGCATGGAAATGAAGAAAACTGTGACACAAAGATCTAAAGAACCCAAACATGATTATATAGAAATTTGGCATTTTTGTAGACATTGATATGGGCTATTTTTAAAAGTTAGTAGGATTTTTAGTTTAGAAATAGCAAAATGCTTTCTATAATAACTTACTCCTCCTAGACTAGCACTAAATTAAGTTTTATAAAGCCTGCAAAACATGAGAGCCTGTCTTGATATGAAAAAATATATATACTTAAAAATAAAAGATGAACATATCTGGAACCATCTGAGCTCTGGATATAATGAATTTGTTTAAAAAGCTATACAGTCTACAAGATATTTATGTCTGCTAGCCAGACATAAATAAGATGAATCTGGAATCATCTGGGCTCTAGATATAATGAATTTGTTTAAAGATCTATACAATCTAGAAGATATTTATGTCTTTTAGCCAGACAAACGTTTCCAAATAAGACAGAAGACAGGTTGGGTTTGTGTTTAATATGAGAACTGAATCTCGGTGTTCATTAGTGAAGATGACTTACTTCTGCACACCAGGTCTGCTTTGGGCAGTCCTGGACTACTGCAGCAAAGCCAGTGTCTTTGCAGGAGTAGGAGACACAGGGGTTGCTGGGGTCATCAAATGAAGCACCAATCTGGGAGGAAAAGAAGGGGAAGAAAACAAAGTAATTATTTATCTTGATTTCTTTTTGAGGTTGGCAAGAATATCAGCTAAAAAATTCAAATTCATGTTTAGTGATTTTCCAGAGGCACTTTCAGTCATTAGGTTAGTAGTAAAGAAAAGACAGTTTGAAAGTCTTCCACTTCCATGAATAAACCAAATTTGTTCATTGAGAGCACAGAACGTGTCAAGATTCTCAATCCTCAAATCAAGATTTAGCAACAGGTAGTCTATTTTCAAGAAAGGTTCCTTTATAGTGATCAAGCAGTTAATCAATTGTTACGCTCTAAGCTTACGGGGAAACAAGAAATCTAAGTGGGGAAAAAAATGGCACAAAATAGGCTTATCAGGTTAAAACAAACAACAAGTCTCACAAGATGTCTTATTTCTATCTATCTTGACCTGTATTCCTATACTTTTAAAGCTCTCTGGTATTACTTTATAATTATCTTATGTTCAATATTCAAACAGCAGTTTGATAAACTGCATTTACTTCATGGCCTCAGACAAGATGAACTTTCTGATAAATTGGAATTTTACTACTATAAATAATCAGATGAAACTTTCCTTTTGTTCCTTAAATATCATCCTATTTTGTATTTAAAAACGATCACAGGTTCAAGTCAGATCAACTTTGGAAACTAAAAATTAAGAAGTCCAGGTAGAAATTCGAGTGTGATAAATGGGTTATCAAAGTAAAACTCTCATCGGCTGTTTTATCTACTTCCTAATATACCACATATATTTCATTTCAGATTTAATATCTATTGCCATTTCAAATGTGTTAACATCAATTTGAGAATCATCTGATTTTTATGGCTTCCTTATACATTTTGTTCTAAAAAGTTCAATTACTGACAAAAATGTCAAATTAGTTGTCAAAATATAGCCTTGAATATATCGTGTTGCTGTAGCTGCATAATAGGGTTCTAGCCCTTCGGGTTTTCTATTTGATCTCTGACAGCTTGACCATCTGATCTTTCTGGTTATAATTACAGTTTGACTCTGTTCATTGATTTGAATGTTACAAAGTATGTCTTCTCCATCTGGCAAGGCCTATGGGAAATTTTGTTCAGAAGCCCTACTGCTGAGTAGTTAATGATCAAGCACTCTGTTTTCCTCCTTTGAAGAGTCATGGTGAGTGTTACATTTGATGTTCCTTTGGAAGTGGGTGTGGGGAAAAAAATGAATGGATTCTAATCCATTGTTAGCAGGGTTAAATAAATATACATATATATAATATTTATTATATATATTTATATTATATATAAATTTTTATATATAAATATACATGTGTATATAATATATAAATATATATATATATAATAAGCTGAAAGTCTCTTGATGTAGCCCCGTATTCAATTTATTCATATAATTAACAAAAATATTTTAATGAAGAAAAGACCTTACCTCATAATCAGTATTGTTAAATAAACATGTTCTTGGTTCTGAAAAGTAAAGACATTGTTCTGTTCTTAAATACTATAATTTCTATTTATAAAACAGAAATTGTAGATGAGATCATACACAGCAACCAACTATAATGTTTCTCCCCATAATATCATAGTCTTTCTTCAATCTACTGATTATATTCATAACTGTTAATTCTGGGTGTCCCCCATTCTGAAGATGGTAAGTTTTAAGAATGCAAATATTATACTAATTCTGTTTTATTTATTATACCTGCCTAGTATTATCTTTGACGAAATTGGTGACTCAAAAAGTATCTCTTGAATATGTGAATAGACAATCAACGAACATATTCAATTAAAATAATGCATTATGAATACACACCACAGTATCCGATTTCACAGCAGGTGTCATTAGATTTGAATTTTGCAAGCTTCTCGCCAGTTTTGCATGTGGGTGGAGAAGGACACTCCTCAGGTTTACAGTCTATAGTCTTTGCATCAGTACAGGTACATCTGTGGCAATTGGCAGTCCATGTGTCTCCAGGCTACATATACAAACCATGTTTAGACTTCTATTCAAATACAGGAATGAGAGCAAATTTGAATTAAAGTAGAGCCAAACTCTATACTTACAGATTTCTCTTCTCCCAGTGGACCGTGACAAACTGTTAACATAAATGATAAATGGTAATTAAATTTAGCAAAATATAACCATCTGTTATTTGTAGATAACCACCAGGTGGCCAATACTGTAATTGGCATTAGGATCTCAGAGATGCAGAATTACAGAGGATTTTATGGTGCCTTAAGGTGAATAAAACCACACCTACCTGCTTCAAGCAAACTGTTTCCAACAGACAGATCCCTATGTTTACAATCCTCAGCAAAGGATAATTCTTAATTTCTCCTGGCAGTGGTCAATAAATCTTATGGCTCCTAATTGACTTACTAGTCTGACTTTGGAAGTCTGACTTCTGCTTTTTCAATCCTACAAGTCACCATGACTTCGTAATTACCAGACCCAAGGGCCCTTTCTTAGTTTAAGTTCTCTGCCATAGTTGACATTGTTAATTCTTACTTTCTTGAAAAATGTTCTCCTTTCTTCAGATTTAACACTCTGAAATTTTTGTCTTTACTGGCTATTTGTCTTATTCCCTCTCATTTTGCCTCTAATTCTTTCCTCTATCTCCACAATGTGCACGGTAATATCAAATGAATGGCTCTAAAACATCCAGCTCCAGTCCAGACCTCTCTCATAGCTTTAGAACCAGTTTTCTCTCTACCTATAGACAGAATCCTGGCAGACCTATAGAAACCTGAAATTCAATGTGCACACGACAGATTGTACAATCTTTCCCCCAAAACTAGCTTGTCTTCTAGACTGATTTCCTTCTGCTAAGGATAGAGCTATATTTAAATCATTCAAGCTTAAAATCTAGGAGCTAACTGATTTCTTCCTTCTATCACTGGCATCAAATCTACTGCCAAATCCTGTACCTTTACTCTCACATTCATTTCTTTCTTTCCTTATTCTACTTGCTATAATGCCACTTTAAGATCTTATTAAATTTTCAATCTAGCATACTCTACTGGCTTTTTTTAAGGAGTTACTCTGACTCAGATTTCATTCTGATTCAATCAGGTAATGTAGTTTTTCTAAAGCCTAATTCTTATCTCATTATTACTTTGATAGCCCCTTAAGTTGTGTAAAATAAACACTTTATTCTAGCATTCTAGCTTTCAAGATCTCTCATATTGTGACTCAAACTCACCTTCTCAACTTTGTCTTACTTCTCTCATTTACATGCCCTATACTAGTCTAAATAGTGTTCTCAAATTCCAATACTGTAAAGACATTTCTGGGGATACCTTAAAATATACAATATAAGTGACATATAATATGCAGTTTCTATATAATACATAGTTTATGTTTTTATGTGGAAATTTATTTTCTGCCTGATATGAACATTTCCCATTTCTTTGAAGACCTTCTTTCTCCCACTAGGTACTAAGGTCAGAAAATTATTTTTTAGTATTTCTTTACTTACTGCAAAGCCTATCACATTGTCTTGAGAATGGTAGGGACTTAAAGTTCTCTAAAATTACTTAACTCTAGCTAAACTGATTTTTTTCTACTACGGTTCATCCTTCAAGCTGGAATTACCTAGTTTTAAAAAATGCTCACTATCAAGTGACAATATTTTGGTCAAGGTATCATATTATATGAAACCTTTAGTAGGTAAACCTTGTTTTGATCTAAATAACAAGGTATATTTGTTTGGTTAGGCTTCATTGGTTTGTGAATGAGGAAATGAACTATTACTCACTATTTTTTTTTTCCCAATATAGCATTATATCAGTTAGGATATGCTAGGTTATGCTGAAGTAACAAAACCGTAAAATCTTAGTAACTTAAAGAAACAAAAACTTATTTCTTGTTCCCTCAATATGTTCATATCAGGTCAGCAGGCCCTCTGTTCCAATTTATTCTCTCAGGGTCACAGGTTGACAAAGTCTTCAGCATCTGTTTATCTCGTGGCTGGACTGACTATTACTCACTATTTATTTGTCAAATAAAAGCTAAGTTAATCCAAGTTTCCCTATTTTATAACATTTCTGTGGCTAGTGACTTTTATAAGCGTGACCTCTGAAATTGGATTTACAAGAGAAACCATTAATGCAGAATGATTCTGAAGTCATGGTATTCTTACCTGGAGCTGGTGGAAGTGATATTAGACATTCTGTATAAAAACAGGAACCTTAAATTAGTCTCTGAAGTTACTGAAATAGTACTGGGAAAGGATAGTTATTTTAATTCATTATTCTTTTACTGAAAATAATTGTCTACATAGCTAGTCTTACAAATAGATATGTTCCCATCTATCTCCCCATCCTGCTCCTCGTTGCATTTGAAATTCCACTGTACAGAGTGTTGCCTTTGGACCTCAAATTTTAATGAGAGAAAAGAATCAAAAGAAGAAAACATCAAGGTAAACTCTTCAAAAATGTTTTGGAAGGCAGTTCGAATGAATGGAACAATGAAAGAGGTTAAAAAAGGAAAAAAGATAATTCTGATACAGGGTAAAATGAGTATTATTAATTACCCAGTTTTAGTCATTTAAGAACTTTTATTCTCCTTATCTTCTTGAAATACTTCAATTTTGCTCTATCTTCTACCCCAACAAATGCTTTAAACTGGTAATATATATCTTTTTTAGCCTTTACACATCACATATTTCGGTCAATCCAACAATTCACTCATAAATTTCAAGTTTTATTCCAAAACTTCTAAACACAAAATTGATATTTTATGCAACCTGGCCAGGCACAGTGGCTCATGCCTGTAATTGCAATACTTTGGGAGGCTGAGATGGGCAGATCATTTGAGGCCAAGATTTCAAGATCAGCTTGGCCAACATGGTGAAACCCCATCTATACAAATAATACAAAAATTAGGCTGGCATGGTGGTGCTATGAGGGAGGCTGAAGCAGTAGACTCTCTGGAACCCGAGAGGCAGAGCTTACAGTGAGCCAAGATCGTGTCACTGCACACTCTAGCCTGGGCAACAGAGCAAGACTGTTTTAAAGAACTACCAAGAAAAAGGCTGACCTAGGAGCAACAGAATATTTGAAAAGAACTTAAAATTTCTACAGTTTAGGTAAAGTGATCCCAACAACTAATAAGCCTAAAATATAGATTACAAAATGAATTAAAATATAGAAATTTGGGGGATCAAATGTCTCTAACTCTTTATGTTGGGAGGCTAAGCCAGGTCCTAATTATGAATGCTTTGCAAATTAACAGAAACCAGCAATAGGAGATAAAAAAGATCAATTAGGAATAAATACAGGAGAAAATATTCCCTGACCAGTATTCCAAGAGTTCATTGAAGATATTTGTTAGAGGAACCATAGAGAAGAGTCTCCTAATTACTACATTGGTATCCAAATAATTTCTTCACTATCCAATCATGTCAGTCTCTTGATCAAATCCTTAAGGGTATCCAGTAAGGATAGAGCCTTGGTTAAGTTTGGTTCTTTATGAACTTTCCTCTACTTAAGTTTCCAATCTCATTTTCTCCCCGAACCTCATTCAGTCATTGCCAACATCTGGTTGATTCCTGAACTCACCCATGAGGTCTCGTATCTTTCTTTCCAAGGGCTGTTTGGCAGGAATACCCTTCCCATCCATGCCAACTTTAAACTCAGTCATCTCATTTCTGATGCCTTTACTCCACACTACCAATTAGTAAGCAGAAATTAACACTCTACTCTCACCCCACCCACTGGGACCACATTTTTTGTGCATATTTTTGAGTATCACTAAATATATGCTATCTGTGCCCAAAATAATTTCTTCATCCCACACACACAAAATAAAAAATGGCAAGTGCCGCATCTTACTGATGTTTTCCTTTTAGTGCCTGCTTGAGAGTTTAGCACATATAATGTACTAAAGAAATATTAGTTGAAATAGTAACAAAGAAATTACGGCTCTTCCTGTACTGACCTGTTTTGTTTTCAGTTTCTTGTTCTTTGGTTGTTACGACAGTGGTTTCTGAGAGGAAATAAAAGGATGGTGTTATGACTTTTAAAATTAGAATAACATACACATATCAAGTCTGTGTTTATGTACATGCCCAAATGATGGCACAAATTCATATTTAAGGACAGCTCTGTTTGGAACAAACAATGCATTCCAGTTCAACTGGATCATTTCATTTTACCTGGCTGGGATACTTGTGGTCTTGTTGTGACTCCAGTTGCAACCAAGGTGGAGCCTTGCAAAAGGAAATTTAAGTCATTTTACGACAAGCACCCTTCATAATTCCCTGCTCAGAATTTTCCATCTGCATGAAGAAGTCTTTAGGAGGGGAGCCCCACTGAAAGCCTAAACCAAAAACTAACAGAGAGGATAAAAAAAGGGTATCCCCAGTGGAATTTCAAAGTTGTGTCCCAAGAGGAAGTTGAATGCTATCATCCTGGCCTCTGTCTTTCACTTCTACCCCTCTCCTCCTAACTCCATTTCTTATGTATAATCAAAGCTACACCGATCACTCACCTGTTTGCACTCCAGTTCCAGAGGTTTCTTTTACTCCTGTGGAAGCTGTGACTGCTTAGAAAGGAACAAAAGTGTTGACTACAGGCGACTGGAGAAGCTAAGTCTTTTTAACTCTTTAAATGAAGCGTTTAACTTCATTTAAAAACAATTTTTTATTCTGCATGTTTTAGATGGACAGATGAAACTATGTATTTTGTACATGATGTTCTGAAGAATTAGGTTATGCCACCCTCTTAGCATTTTTCAAGAATATATTTACTATAGTCACGATGTTGTACAATAGATCTCTTGAACTTACTCCTCCTGTCTAACTGAAATTTTGTATCCTTTCACCAACATCTCCCTGCCATACTCAGCCCCATGTATACAACTACCCCAACCCCAGTAACCACCATTCTACTCTACTCCTGTGAGAACTGCAGATAAGCTATCCTGTCTTCTGAGATGCCACCAAGAAAAATTCATTTATTATTATTGCACTTACCTGTGGTAGGAGGTCCAGGAGCAGTGGTTGTGTCAGATGCTTCCTTGGAAGAAACTAAAATGAACAAGGGAAGAACAAACATTTTCTGGTCTCAGAGGAGCATTTATTTAAGACACCTAAACATGGAACAAGAGTCTCAAAGCACTTGAAATATACTAACACATCTACTAATGCTAGCTGATGCCCCCGCCATGGAAACACTAAGAACTTCCTATGGTAGCAATCCCTTGTTCACAGAATATTCTCCTATGGCCCTGATACATTTTTAACTTCTGGGTGCCCTTTCTCTAAGTGATGAGAACTTTTCTCACACTTAACTCTATACATTTTTTACTTCTGGTGCCCCTTTTCTAAATGACTAAGTCAATAAAAAGCAATGAGGAAATGACTTCCTATTCAATCATTAGTGCTGGCATAACTGGCTAGCCATATGCAGGACATTGAAGCTAGACCCTTTCCTTACACCATATACAAAAATCAACTCAAGATAGAGTAAAGGCTTTAATTTTAAACCTAAAACTATGAAAACCCTGGAATATAACGTAGGAAATACCATTTTGGATATAAGCCCTGGCAAAGATTTTATAACAAAGATGCCAAATTGCAACAAAACAAAATTGACAAATGGGCCCTAATTCAACTAAAGAGATTCTGCACAGCAAAACAAACTATCAACAGGGTAAACAGACAACCTACAGAATGGAAGAAAATACTTGCAAACTATGCATCTGGCAAAGGTGTAATACCCAGAATCTATAAGGAATATAAACAAATTAACCAGCCAAAAAAAAAAAAAAAGAACTCTTTTAAAAAGTGGGCAAAGGACACAAACATTTTCATAAGAAAGCATACACATCACCAACAAGCATATGAAAAAATGCTTAACATTACTAATCATTAAAGAAGTGCAAATGAAAACCAAAATGAAATACCACATCACACCAGTCAGACTGGCTATTATGAAAAAATAAAAAAAAACAAGAGGTGCTGGTAAGGCTGCAGATAAAAGAGAATGCTTATTCATTGTTGATGTGAATGTAAATTAATCCAGCCACCATGGAAAGCAGTCTGGAGGTTTCTCAACTTAAAACAGAACTACCAGTTGACCCAGCAATCTCATTAGTGGGTATCTATCCAAAAGAAAACAAATTGTTCTATTGAAAAGACACATGCACTTTCATCACAGCATTATTCATAGTAGCAAAGACATGGAATCAACCTAGGTGCCCATCAATGATGAACTGGATTTTAAAAATGTAGTATATACATACCATGGAATATTATGCAACCATAAGAGAGAACAAAATTATGTTAGTTGCAGCAACATAGATATGGCTGGAGGCCATTATCCTAAGTGAATTAATGCAGGAACAGAAAAACAAATACTGCATGTTCTTACTTATAAGTAGGAGTTAAACACTGGATACTCATGGACATAAGGATGGCAACAATAGACACTGGGGACTACTGAAAAGGGGAAGAAGGAGAGGGGAGGGGTTGCAAAATTGATGATTGGGTACTCTGCTCAGTACCTGGGTGACAGGATCATTCATACTCCAAACCTAAGCATCATGCAATATACTCAGGACATGTAACAAACTACACATGTACTCCCTAAATCTAAAAAGTTTAAACAATTGATAAAATAGAAAAATAAAAGGCTAATGTATGGAAAAAATCAGTCTGAAGAGCAAGGGCCCAGGCTTGATTTACCTGACATAGCATCTATTCAAATGAAATACAAAATCCTACTTCAGCCCATCTTCCCATTCATTCATCACTACCACAAACTCAAGCAAAGAATTGAAAACCCAAAGCAAACCACTCACCAGTTGCTATTCCAACTCCAGTGGTAGCTCCAACATCTGCAGAAGTCGTAGCCTCTGAGAAGAAATAGGAGAAAGTGGTATAGAATGCAGACATTTGGAAAAATGTGTAACGGTATTACTTTATATAGTATCTCTGTGGGAGCCATCAGGTCCCCAGAAGTTCATGTAGGCAGGTTTCTCCAACTCTTTTATGACTTACTTGTGTTGGAACTCCCAGGTACAATGGTTGTGCCAGTAGTTATCCCAGTGGTAACTGAAATCACAAGAGGAGAGAATCAATTTGTGAATTCCCTTTTATCTAAAATTAGGATTTGGTTTAAAAAAAAAAATAGGTTTCTCAAGTGAACTAAAAGGTTTATATCAGGAACTTTTTTGCTTTAAGTGATACATCATGCATGGCTCTCATTATGTCATTAATTTGCAAGTTTTAAGTAAAGGAAAATTCACAGGGAGCAAACTGTTAATTTCCTGGTAATTTGTACTTAGTGACTGAGTAAAACATCCACTAAGTTCATTATAGCCAATTTGATTTAATTTAAAATGAAAAGAAAAAATAATTATTTGAGTGCTAGTGCACACCTATTTTACTTCCAGCCTCAGTGGTTCCACCATTGCTCGAAGAAGTTGTGGCCTCTAAGTAAAAGGAGAAAAAAATTAAATTCAGAAGAATCCTATAACTGAGAAAATCTGGTGGTATTCCCAGGGAATGTTAGGGAGTGTGTATGTTTGTGGGGAGGGGCTCAGTCATATTCCTGACTGACGACCCTTATATTCCTATTAGGTTACCTGTATTGGAACTTCCAGATGCAACTGTTGTGCCAGAGACTATACCAGTGGTGCCTAAAGCAGGGAGAGAGAAAGAGAGAACCCAAATGGTGATGCATTTACCATCCCAAGAAGAGCATGGTCAACAATAACTGTCTATGACTTGAAAGCAGCAGAAGACCTTTCTTGTGCTATCCTGTCATGATGAAGTGTGTCCTCCATTTTTAAATTCAGAGTCACAGTAAACACATTAGTTCATAGTCCAGCCTTGATTATTTGCCTCCTTAGAGTTAAATGTCAGAGGTGTCTGGGTCTTTTTATGCTTACCTATTTCACTTCCAGGGTTTTGTTTCTCAGATGTGCCACTGGTAGCTTCTAACAACAAGAAATGAAAACAATATTTGTGTAAAGGTATTCAACTGGATTCAATAAACTTATAACTTCTGAATTCCAAAACATGACAGATCTACACCTCCAGAGTAACTTCTATCTGCTGCCTTAAATAGGGCTTTATGGATTTATGTTGCCTTTGTATGTACCAGAATATAGCTTGAATGTTAAAAGGGGAATCTTTCTGGACTCTGAACCTCTTTTTCTATAATTAAAGTATAAGGTTTGGACCCAGGAGAAATAATATGATTTTTATAAATATAAGCTTTGTTTAACAAATATCTCTGAAAAGACAAAAACCCAATGTAGATCTGTAGAAACTCAAGAGTTGCCAATGCTTTGGCCAGGTGTAGCAGCTCACACCTGTTATCTCAGCACTTTGGGAGGCCAAGGTAGGCACATCACTTGAGGCCAGGAGTTCAAGACCAGCCTGGCCAACATGGTGAAAACCCATCTCTACTAAAAATTCAAAAAAAAAAAATATCTGGGTGTTGTGGTGGACACCTGTAATCCCAGCTACTTGGGCTGAGTTAGGAGAATTTCTTGAACCCTAGAGGTGGATTTGCTGTAGGTCAAGATCACACCACTACACTCCATCCTTGGCAATAGAATGTGACTGGCACAAGAAAATATATCTACATACATATTTCTCAGTTCTCATTATTTCATATATATATATATATATATATAGTTATTCATATATATATATATATATAGTTGCCAATTCTACTTTCATTGATTATGCTTCCTTCCATGGAAGTTAAAAAGAATAGAAATAAAGAAATACAAAGAATAAAACGACAGAAATTAGTGAGGGCTAACAGAAAATCATCAAAAGATATAATGTGCCATTGCTGCTGAGTTAGCCCCCCAACCAGAAAAAAAAATAGCATCTGTTTCCTCATTGACTCCCGTGTTTTGGAACTCCTAGGTGACATGCTGTTGCCAGAGACCACTCCAGTAGTACCTAAAACAAAATGGAAGGGTACCACTATATCAAGTTCATTCTTATAATAAAGGCACATCCTATAATAGAATGAGGCAACTACAGAATCCTTCATTATGAAAAAAGACCATTTTCAGGGATGGCCTGTTCCAAAGTTATTTTGTGTGTTTGCAAATGTAATGCTCCATTCTCACTATAAATTTGATGCGGGAAGGGTGCAATGTGTGCTGGTGGTGGAGTCTCAATGAGAACATCTCTTTTTCTGGGCTGTCCATCAGGAAAACAAAGGTACTTTACTTACCTAGTTGAGCGCTAGTGACTTGGCCACCTGATATCCCTAGAAGAAGGAACAAAGCAGGATTGATTACCTGTTGAATTTTCATTTGGGTAAAATATTGGTGTTGTAGAAATTGTAGTGTTCTAGAAGAGTTGAGACATGACAAACCAGTGAGTGGTGATTTAGCATCATGGTTAAGAGGATGGATTTTGAAGCCAGAGTGCCTGAGTTGAATTCTGTTGTTTACTTGCAGTATGATCTTCATTTAGTTAGTTAATATCTTTGAGCCACAGTCTGTGGAAAGTTCTCACAGATTTCCCAGATGAGAAAACAATCTAGATTTCTCATCTGGAAAGTCTGTGAGAACATCAGTGCTTACCTTAAAATTTGGGATGAGAGATAAAAGAAATAATAATGAGAAAAATGTGGACTAGTGCCTGGAACATAGTTCATGCTAGAAACTGTTAGCTACTATTGCTATTATTTTAAGTGAAAAGTGGACAGGCTAAGAAGCTTGTGTGCTCAGCTGTATTCATTCCATGTCCTGTGGTCTCAGTGCCTCTAAAGGATGTTGTAGCTTCTAAGAGAGAAAAGGTAGAGAAATATGAGGTGAGAGGTATTAGAATTGTGAGGAAACTAAAGGATGCGCTCTTCACAATAATAGTGCCACGGGAGGCACTTTACTACTAAGTTATTCTATGGAGGACTCTCAGCAGCCGGCAGGTTTAGGTGTGATGTCAGAAGCTACCCTAGTCTTGCTCTGTCACCCAGACTGTAGTGCAGTGGCACCATCTCTCACTGCAACCTCCGCCTCCCTGGTTTAAGTGATCCTTTTGCTTCAGCCTCCTGAGTAGCTGGGATTACCACACTCAGCTAATTTTTTGTGTTTTTAGTAAAGAAGAGGTTTCACCATGTTGGCCAGGCTGGTCTCAAATCCCTGACCTCAGGTAATCCACCCACCTTGGCCTCCCAAAGTACTAGGGTTACAGGGTTGAGCCACTGTGCCCGGCCTGTGTTTTCTCATGCATAGTTTTATTCCCAAACCAAATAAAGATGCAAATTCTTCAACAGAGGACTCCATTTTTATGGAATTCAATGGCAGTAAGACAAGTGGTCCACTTTGCTGCCATATTTACCTATTGTGCTTCCAGTTCCTTGGTTTGCTGATCCTCTAGTGGTAGCTCCTGAAAGGATAAACATAGAAAAACTTTTGAATATAAAGGCAGACTAAAGTTATAGGGACAACTACTGTACATTTCAGTCATTATTGTACTCGAGGTAAAACAGATCATTTGAGGGAAATCTTATGTGTGCATTTCAGCCTTCTGTTGACCTGAAATAGAACTCTCTGAACCAGTAATTCCTTCTTCTGATATACCTAAAATAGAGATATCTAAAATGGAAAAATAAACTTTTCATACAATTATCACTTTCACTCTTATTTGCAGAGACTTTTATATGTGAGGCTTGGCCTGGAAATGGAAGGAAATCTGCCGAAGTTCATTCAAAATCAAGTGGCAAAACACTGATCTTGGATGAGAGTTCCTCGAAAGCTCCTCCTTGTAAAACTATCCTTTAAGAAGCAAAGTATAATTGTAATTTATTATCACTCAAAAGTCATGCTTGCATGCACACACACACACACACACATCATACACACCATTAATTCTCACCTGTTTTCCATCCCACTACAGGGGTTCTACTGACTTCCGTGGAAGTTGTGGCTTCTGGAAGAAAAAGAGAAGCAATGAGTAAAGAATGAGGATTCAGAAGGATGGGGAAATATACTGTGATGCTCTTATACAAGAAGAGCAATGTGAAGGACATTTTTACCATCTTATTTCTAGAAAGGGAGGTTTCTTCTCAACTTGTTAGCCTACCTGTACTGGAACTTCCAGGCACAACAGTTATGCTCAAGGCCACACCAGTAGTGCCTGAAATGAGAAGGCCATGGTGTCATCATGAAGAATCTTTTGCATGGAGACAATCTAGGTATAAAACAAATCTGTATTTCCAGGACCATATCACTCATACTGTGCACTGGCCAGCTCCGGGAGGCACCATTCACATAGACTGCTTTGTCTATGTGGCTGTCCTATGAGCATGTTCTTCCATTGTCCTTTTTGCTCCTGGATTGAATTATGCATCTTTCCTATATTTTAATTATTTCATTCATTCAATAAATATTTATTGAGCCCTGTTTAATACTAGGGATCAGTTTAGTACGAGGGATCAGCTGACCTGCTTAGTACTAGGCATCAGCTTCTTTTTTCTCATGAAGTGTATCTTCTAGTAGGCTTACTTAATATAATGTAAAACCCTCAAATGTGAGACAAAAGAATTTCTTTAACATATTTGCCTGTTTTACTTCCAGTGACTTGATTGTCTGGTGCATCAGAGATGGTTCCTGATGATTGAAAGTAGGAAAAAAGATTCTAAGTGTGTTTTGACTTGTAATCAATCACTGAGGCAACCATTCAGCAACTTAATATTTAAAGCTCAAAATGGAAAGCAAACAATTTCTGAGTTCATTTTAGTCATCTGTTCACCTGAGTCAGAACCTTCTGGGCCAATCTTGACTCCTACTGATTTTGTAGTAATACCTATAATATCCACTAGGTTAATTGTCCAGGGAATTACTGCTCCTACTACCCTCTCCAGAAGTGTATGTCCTAAGGCAAGGCATTGGAAAAGGCTGGTTCAGAAGTCAGCTTAGGGGTATGGATGGGAGGACTGGTGCCCCCATACGATAATCTTTGAGATCTCGAGGCAAACTTATGACACTACTCAATGGCTGTGCTAACCTCTGAGACCCCTAGTCCTCACTGATTTCACAACAGTGACTCTGATGGCTTCTAAGGAAGCTTTGGCCTCTGGAAGAGGAAATGAAGCAGAAAGTGTGTTTAGGCTTACATATTCCTTCTTGAAGTTAAACAAGAGATGACCACCATTGAAAATATGCACTTACCTATAACAGAACTTCCAGGTGCAACAGTTGTGTGAGAGATGCCAGCGCTGGCACCTGGAATCATGAAGAGGAAGAAACTTATGTCATTTTCTTACATTAACAGAAGGGCTAAGAAGAAAATCATTATATGTTTTTTGTTAACTCAGAGGGCCTATTCCAGAATTCCTCATAGGCCTTTCAATAAGGTACTTCATTCAAAAAAAGAAAAAGAAAAAAAACACAAAGGCTAAGCTCTCACATTGGAAGTCTCCTTATTCTTGAATACTGGTAAATATCAGGAAGATATTCATACTTTCCCATGCTCACCTGTTTGACTGCTGGACAGCTGGCTCCCCGGTGCAGTGGTCAAGGATCCTGTAGAAGAGAAAAGAGATCCTGCAGAAGAGAAAAGAGAGCATATTCTGCTGTCTATAAATGTAAAAAATTGGGTAAAACACTATTATTCTGAAATCTGGGGGCTTGGACGAAGATTTCCATAGGAAATTACTTTGTATTTATTTCAATCAATTTGAATTGTTAGAAATATTTCACAAACTTCCCATTTTTACCTGGGACTGTTACTGCTTCAGTGATTGCAGAGAAAGTTGTAGCCTCTGAGAAAAAGGGGGAAACGAACAGCAGTGAGGGCAAAGATTAGAAGAATCTGAGAAAAGCATGGTAGGATCACCCAGGCAGACACCTCACTGAGGAGGAGCCCTTCCCAAGCAGTGGTTCCTCCCAGCCTGGTGCTTTACCTGAGTTGGAGCTCCCAGGGGCAACTGTTGTAGCAGAGAGCACTCCAGCTGTGCCTAGGCAGGAAAAAAAGAAAAAAAAAATCGACAGAGCAACACATTTGTAACCTTTAGAAGAATGTGGCCAGCATCATGTCTACCTGGGACCTTGGAGCAGCAAAAGATACTTCCTGGATCTATAACTGACATGAGGTGGCATTGTCTATGTTTACCACGTGCCTTTGTAAGGCCAAGGTTAATGTAGGGGCTAATGTGCCTGCTCTGATTATTTTTGCCAAGATTGAAGGTCATATCAAAGGCTTTCTCCAAGTTATCTGTCTTACTTCCTGGTGCTCCAGTGGTAGCTCCTAATGAAAAGGAAAAGAGAAAGGAAGGAGGAGGAGGAGGTGGAAGAAGAAAAAAAGAAAAAGAAGAAAGGAAATTTTGAATTTTTACCCCTCAACTAAAATGTAACATCATAACGATTTCTATGCTGAATACAAGTCAGTACTGTAATGTTATACATACTGAGTTATTTTCAAAGTAAAAAGCGTTCACAGCCAGAGCTACTGTAACTCTTCTCTCTAGAGGCCTCAAACCCTGAGGCTAGTCCTAGAGAATAAAAAGCCTTTTGGAAATTTGGGCTCAAGATGTTCCAAATCTGAAAGGAAATCCTGGTTCCTTTGAAATAGCTTCAAAAGAAAATGAAAAACTCTACTCCACATTAAAGAGATGCTTTACATAATCTATGCAAACTTTCTATATTTCAAAATTATTCCAAAATAAAAATATCATAAAAAAAGTTTATTCTAACAAATCTTTCAAAATACAACAGTAAATAATGAAACCCCCATAATCTTCACCTAATTTTATTTCTGCTCTGTGGTGCTACTTCCTCCTAGGAAAGCTGTGGTCTCTTAAAGATGGAAAGAAAACCAAAATTAATTGAGTGTTAAGGAAAAGGGATGAGCTAAGCTGATGTCATTACAAGAGAGAAATCCAATTCAAACTGTCTTGCCACCTACTAAGTTAGAAAAGAAACTTTTCTGACTGTAAAAGTGATGTACATAAGTTTACTTTTTTTTAATGGGGAATGAAAGGATTTTTACCCATACAGTTCTTATTAGACCTTAGATAGTTCTTAACTGGAATAAGACATATAAACTTCTTAATAAAAATGTTTATAGTAAGGAGGTTTTCAATGATAGATATGCTCACTACTATTATCATCATTTTTATTGATTTAAGTATCAGAATTTTCATGTGCAAGAGTTTTGCCAGAGGGAGTAGGGGCAGTCTCTGGGCTGGCCACAAATTGCGTTTACTTGGATGTCCCCTCTTCAAAGAAAAAAAAAATTGCCAGCAGCTACCACAGTGGAACTTGGAATTAGAGAGTGACGGGAATCAATATATTTATTCTTTACCTAAAATAAGAAATAAAATGGCTGAAAACAAAGGTGAGGAAACTGTGTTTTCTCAATGTGCCAACAAACTCTTGTTTTTAGATGTTTCTAGAACCAGGAGTTGAATCTATATATGTTTTCCATGCACCATTTCTATCTTAGAAAATTTAATGACAAAAATTTTACTATCTTTATTTGTTCCTTTATATATCAATGAGAGAAAGAAAGACATTTCTCTCCAATCACCCAACTGATTCTCCATGACTTAGCTGCATTGTGAAGTATCCCTGAAGCAGAGGAAAGGAAGATAAAAGAATCTGAGTGTCACATGTGGTTATTAGTAAAATCCTGCCAATCTGATAATGCTTGTTCTGAAGATACTCTTCACAGGAAGTACAAACATGAGATGTGATTCAGGAGATGTTGTCTACTGGGAAGCAGGAAGTGCTTCATCAGGGCTTACCTGCAATGGGTCCAGTGCCAGTCACTCCACTTGCTCCAGGAGAAGTTGTAGCTGCTGAGAGAGCAGAAAAAAATATGGAAAAAATTCTGGGATTTAGAAATGAAATGGTGCTGCTTTTGCACAGAAGCAGCAAAAGGGAAGACATATTATTGTAGAAAGCAGCCAAGAAATGGCTCTGTGGCAAATTGTGGACTCACCTGTGCTGAAACTTCCAGGGGCAACTACTGTGCCAGGTGCCACCCCAGAGGTGCCTGAAACACAAAGGGATTGGGGTGACCATGCTAAGTAAGTCAAGGGAAGACCGGAATCTAAAAGGAATATACTATATTTATTTTCCATAAAAGAAGTCATTTTCCCTGAGGATATGGCAGTTGGTGAACTAGATGCATCTGCCTGCTTTCAATGCTTCACAACTAGAGCAGAGACAGCATCCTCAGCTTCAGACACTTCTGGAGTTTGATAAAAGGGAAACTAGATGGATTCCCCCAGTGCTCACCTGCTTGCTTTCCTGGAGCTGCAGTGATGCCTGCTGTGAGATAGAAAGGAAGCGGGAAATGTTTTAAATGTGTTGAAACCATCAGATGTAGGAGAAGATAAAGAGCAAGAAAATGTGTAAGCATGCACACATATATAAATGCATGCATCCTGAGTCCATGGGGCTCTTTTGTATTTCACACACTGTCATGGAAAACTTTCTGAATTCCACCTCAAATGCTAGTGACAGTTGTAATACAAGTGGAGAAATTCCATTCCACCCTCACTTGTTGTCAGCCCTGAGATTGCCCCCACTTCCCTTCCAGGAAAGGGCTTCCAGTCTTTAGGGCTGCCATGTTGATGCTTCCAAGCTTAATTGGAAACATAAAGCTGTAAATCTCCATTCTAGTATTATTAGATTCCAAAAAAAAAAAAAATGTATCTCCACCAGCAAAACTATTTTGAATCTCTTACAGTATCCCTAAATAAAACACAAACTGTCTCAAGGAAAGCTTAGGAGACCTAGTATTTAGGGGCTGTTTCTTCTCACCAGTTTTGAATCCAGTTCCAGAAGTACCAGTCTCTTCAATGGAAGTTGTGGCCTCTGAGGGAAGAAATAGAGTGGTGAAATCTGTGAATTTGGAATACTGGGAGAGGATACTGGGTTGGTGTTTTATCATAGCAGCTCTAAAAGACATAGCATGACATTTGACATTAAGTAAGACACATTCCTTCTTGTTAGGCTAACTGTGTTAGAACTTCCAGATATAATGGTCGTTCTAGAAGATTTTCCAGTGATACCTGAAATTGAAAAAAAGGGAAATGGAATAATAGAGCATTGAATCTCCAATTAAGCTTGGAAGCATCAACATGGCAGCCCTAAAGACTGGAAATCCTTTCCTGGAAGGGAAGTGGGGGCAATCTCAGGGCTGACCACAAATTGTCTTTGCTTGGATGCCCCTCTTCAAAAAAAATATCCAGCAGCTACCACATTGGAACTTGGAATTAGAGAGTAACAGGAAAAATATCTTAATTCTTTATCCAAAATATATATACATATGAACAGCTTCCTGGCACTTCATTTTCCAGGCCAACCAGAGATGAACGTGTTGCTACTGGATTTCTCTTTCACTATGTCACAAGGGTAGAGTAAAGTTTAAATCACCCTAACCTGTTTCCCTTCTAGGAGCATATCCCTCTGGTGGGACAGAGGTGCCTACAGAGGAAAACAAAGCATACTTTTATCTTTATAAGTAGAACTCTTTGATACAACTTGGGGCATTTAATAATCAGTTGTCTTCATGAAACTTTCTGGTGAGGGGAGGGGGGAAACAAACATCTTGTAAAAGTAAATGAGAAGCATAATAGAAAGTGTCAAGCTGTGGGTGGAAATGTAAACTGGGAAAACAAGGACAGAAAGTTCTGGAAAGCTGGGATACATGCAATAAACTCTTAAGCCTCCTATCAGAAAAAATGTCTCCATAAGCCAGGATACTGTAGACAATCTGGCTGAGCCATCTGAGGTCATGGAATCATAAGCAGAATCACTGGTCAGGTAGATATGACATAATACGGCCCCAGAGAAAATCCCTCTCCCTTAAAACCCATCATAGGCTGCAGTAGTTCACTGCAGCCACCCAAATAGAGAGATGAGAGACTCAGGCCTCAGCCTAACAAGCTCACCTTCTGGTGGGCCTGCTCGGGTGGTCCCGCTGCCTCCTGAGAAAGTCGTGGCTTCTGAGAGAGAAAGGAATTGGAGATATAATGACTACACATGACATTCTGTGGCCCTCAGAGACTAGACTGCTCAACGGATCATGATTAGAATTCCTGACGTGTGTGGGCACCTCCAGCTTCCAGAGTTTTTCCAGAGGTGCCCTCAGTAATACCTGAAATAAGAAAAGTTTGTGTGGTCAGTTGGTCAATTTGTGGTCCTTAATGATACAAGAATAAGCTATTAAAGGGGAAAAAAAAGTATTTGCATCCATATACTAAAAATTTATTTTTCTAGATTTTGTATTTTAAGGAGTTAATCCATATATTGTCCATGGAACATACAGTTTCCTCAGCAAGTTTACAAAAATCACAACTGAGGCCCCTTTTTAAGGTTTAGATACAGGGAGATAGATTTAGGCTCAAGTCACCTCTACAACTATCAGGGAATGGGTCCCATGATGCCCTGATGAAGTGTCTTTAGGCCCAAGGCACAGATATAAGGAGGAAAAGTTGAAGTTTATGAACTGTATTTTAATGATGTTAAATACTGACATCTGCTGAATTTGTACTTAATATGCCAGATACAGGAAATTCAAGGAGTTTTCCTGTATTTCTAGCAAGACATGAGAAGCTATTGCAAAGTACACTTAGTTCCTTAGGAGAGCTCACCTGTGACTATTTCAGCTCTTGTTATTCCACTTTCTCCTACAGAGGTTGTGGTCTCTGCAAAAGAGGAAAAAAGAATAACAGTGAGGGGAAAGATTAGAAGAATCTGAGGAAAGCATGGTAGGATCACCCAGGCAGACACCCCATTGAGGGGCCCTTTTTAAGCAGTGGTTCCTCCCAGCCTGGTGCTTTACCTGAGTTGGAGCTCCCAGGGGAAACTGTTGTAGCAGAGGGCACTCCAGCTATGCCTAGGCAGGAAAAAAGAGAAAGATGGGAACTCTTTTGTAACCCTTAGAAGAAGGTAGCAAGCAACATGCCTGTCTTTGACTTTGTAGCAGGAAAAGACACTTCCTGGACGTATGGAGGACAGACATGTTTTTGGTTTTCTGGCTGCCTTTGCAAGGCCAAGGATAGTATGTCTGCTCTGATGATTTATTTTTGCCAGTGTTGAAGGTCATAAAAAAGGCATTTCCAAAATCTACCTGTCTGACTTCCTGGTGCTCCAGTGGTGGCTCCTAATGGAAAGAAAGAGAAGAAGAAAAAGTATGAGAAAGAAAGAAAGAGAAAGAAGAAAGAGAAAATTTTGAATTTTTACATCTGAAGTAAAATATGACAAGCTAATGATTTCTATGCTGAATATAAGTCAATACTATGATGATATATAGACTATGCTCTTCTCAAAGGGAAATAATTTCAGAGCCAAAGCTACTGCAGCTCTCCTCTCCAGAGGCCTAGAACCCTGAAGTTAGTCTCTGAGAAGGGAAATCCTTCAGGAAATTTGGGCCCACATATCTACAAATCCAAATCTAAGAAGAAACTCTGTTTTTCCTGAAGTATTGAAGTTTTAAAAGAAATTTAAAACTACACTTCACATTAAAGTGATTATTTGGATCATCAATACAGATTTTCTGTAACTTAAAAATTCATTGTTAAAAAAGTCCCTCTAAGAAATCTATCAAAATATGATAAATAATGAATACTGCAAAATATTTACCTGATTTTATTTCAGTTCTAGTGATACCTATTCCACCTAGGGAAGTTGTGGTCTCTTAAAGATGGAAAGAAAACCAAAATTAATTGAATATTAAGGAAAAGGATGAGCTAAGTGGATGTAAAGATGAGCAATAAGCCCAATTCAAAATGTCTTGTCACCTACTATTAAGTCAGAAGAGAAATCCTTCAGACCGTAAACATGATGGAAACCTTCAGTATCCAAGTTTAATTGATAAAATTGGGAGAAAAAACATTTCCATATCATATTGTTCTTAATTGAAATTTAAGTGTTTCTTAATTAGAATAAATTATATAGACTTAATTTCAAAAGGTATACAGTCAAAACTCATAAATGATTGATATGCTTATTGTTATTACCATCATTATTGCTTTAAGTATTAGACTTTTCACATGCAAGAATTTTGCCAGTGGCTAAATTAGAAAGTGATAGGAATAAATATCTAAATTCTTTACCCATAATGAGGAATTAGAAAGTGATGGTAATCAATATCTGAATTCTTTACCCCTAATGAGAATGAACATGTCATATCATGAAGGTATAGGAACTATGTGTTTTCTCAATGTGCCAATAAGCTCTTTTCAGAGGTTTCTAGAATCAGGATTTAACATATATATGTTTTCCGTGCACCATTTCTGTCTCAGAAAATTTAACGACAAACTTTCAATGACTCAGTTATTTCCTTTAGATGTTAATAAGAGAAATAAAAAAACATTTCTCTCCAACCACACAACTGATTCTCGGTGCCTTAGCTTCATGGTCAAGTCTCCTTGGAACAGAAGAAAGAAAAATAAAGGAACTTGAGTGTTGAGCCTTTAGTCATTTAGGTAATATCCTGCCTATCTGATAATCTATGTTCAGAAAAGACTCTTTACAGGAAGTACAAATACTGCATGTGATTCAGACAATGTCGTCTACTGGGAAGGAGGTAGTAGATTGTCAGTGCTTACTTAAAGTGGTGCTAAGCCCAGCCATTCTACTTGCTCTAGGAGGAGTTGTTGCTACTGGGAGAGGAAGGACATGAATGGAAAAGATTCAGGGGGCAGGGAATGGAATGAAACGGTGGTGCTTCTGCACTGAAACACCCAAAGGCAAACACCATGAAAGGATTCCCCACCACACTGTGGACTCACCTGTGCTGAAACGTCCAGGGGCGACTATTGTGCCAGGCGCCACCCCAGAGGTGCCTGAAATACAAAGGGATTGAGGGGACCATACTGATTCAGTAAGTCAAATGAAGACCCAAATCTTAAAGGAATATGCTGTATTTATGTATTTATTTATTTCCTACAACATCAATCTCTCTCTGAGCATGAGGCAGATGATAAACTATAAGTATTTGCCTGCTTTCAAAAATTCATAACGAAAGCACATAGAAAATGTTCCCAACTTCAAGCACAACTACCAATTTCATAAAAGGGAAACTTGATGCATTTTCTCGATGCTCACCTGCTTCCCTCCCTGGGGTTGAAGTGATGCCTACTGTGAGGATAAGAAGAGAGAAAAAAGGTTTAAATGTGTTGAAACTTCAGATGTGGGAGAAAATATTGGGAAAGCCAATTGTAAGATATATACATATATATGCATGCATGCACCCTGGTTCCATGGGGCTCTTTCATACTTCACGCACATTTGCATGTGTACACACAGAAAACTTTCTGTCTCCCAGCTCAAATGCTGGCAATAATAATAACACAATGGAGAAATCCCATCCCATCCTCAGCCTCAATGAAGGGAGGGTCAATTTTAGAATTTATAGTCTTTCAAAAAAGATTTCTCCGTAATGGCAAATCTATATTGAGTCACTTGCAGTGTCTCTATAAAAACCATAAACACCATCAAAAAAGTTAAGAGACCTAATCTAGATGACCCCAAATTATGGGCTTTTTAGTCTCACCAGTTTTGAAACTAGTTCTGGAAGTACCAGTCTCTTCAGTGGAAACTGTGGGCTCTGAGGAAAGACATAAAGTAGGGAAGTCTGTGAATATGGAATACTGAGAGGCTATATTGGGGTGTTATCATAGCAGCCCTAAAAGAGATATCATGACATCTGACATTAAATATGGGATGCTTTCTTCTTGTTAAGCTGTGTGTGTTAGAACTTCCAGATACAATGATTGTTCCAGAAGATTCTCCAGTGGTACCTAAAAAGCAGAAGAGGTAAATGTAGCAATAGAGCATTTTCTCCCCATTTATGCTTGGAAATATCAATGTGACCCTCAAGCACTGGAAGCCCTTCCTGAGGATACTCTGTCTGTGTAGTGAATGGAAAATGAACAACTTCCAGCACTTCATTTTCCAGGCCAACCTGAGATGGAATTTCCCTTTTACTGTGAAGCAAGGGTAGAATAGGGTTTAAGTCACCCTAACCTGTTTCTCTTCCAGAGATATATCCTCCTGATGTGCCACAAGTGCTTACAGGAGAAATATAGCATGGTTTTAACCTTATAAGCAGGACTCTTTGACACAGCTAGGGGCATTTAAATAATCAGTTGACTTCATGGAGCTTTCTAGTGAGGGGAGAGACTAAATAAACATCATGTATAGATAAATAAGAAAAACGATAGAACGTGTCCAAGTGTGGGTGGAAAGGTAAATTGGGATGACTGGAAGTTCTGGAAAGTTGGGATACATGCAATAGACTCTCAAGCCTCATATCAGAAAAAAATGTCTCTGTAAGTCAGGATACTGAAGACAGCGTGGCTGAGCCAACTGAGATCATGGAATCAAAAGCAGAATAATTGACCAGATATAGGACACAATATGGTCCCAGAGAAAATCCCAAAAGCCTTCACATTATCACCCAGATAGAGAGATGATGAGAGCCTCAGGCCACAGCCTAACAAGCTTACCTTCTGGTGGTCCAGCTCGGGTGGTCCTGCTGCCTCCTAGGAAAGTTGTGGCTTCTGAAAAAGAAAGGAATTGGATGTATGAAACTTCACAGGACATTCTGGGACCCCATAAGCTGTATTGCCCAAGGGACCATGTTCAGAATTCCTGACCTGTGTGGGCACTTCCAGCTGACAGAGTTTTGCCCTCAGTAGTACCTGAAATAAGAAAGGATTGTGATTAGTTGGTCAATCTGTTGTCATTTATGAAATGGTTATAGACTCCTACAGAAAAAAGAAAAAAAAAATTTTGTTTTTCTTAAACACACCAGAAAATTTATTTCTCTAGAGTTTCTGTTTTTAGAGTTAATCCATATATTGTCCATGGAACATATAGTCCTTTGGCAGGTTTACAGAGAAAGTCCTCTGCCACGGAGTCCCTTTTTTACAGGACTGTTACAGATAGATAGATCTAGTCCCATGTCACCTCTGAAAATGTCAGGGAATGGGCCCCAGGATGCCTTGATGAAGGGTCCTTAGACCCAAAGCATAAGACATAAGGAGGAAATGTTGAAGTGTCTGAACTATGTTTATTGATGTTAAATATTGATCATCTGCTATCTGTTTTTCTAATATGCCAAATACGGAAAATTCAGACTTTTGCCATCTTCTATCAAGGTGTGGGAAATTATAACAAAGAACATTTAGTCCCTTAACTGAGCTCACCTGTGATTATTTCAGCTCTTGTTTTTCCACTTTCTCCTAAAGAAGTTGTGGCCTCTGCAAAAGAGGGGAAAACAGTATCAGTGAGGGCAAAGATCAGAAGAATCTGAAAACATCATGGAAGGAGAATCAGGCAGACACCTCACTGAGGAGGAGCCCTGCCCAAGCAGTGGTTCCTTCCAGCCTGGTGCTTTACCTGACTTAGAGCTCCCAGGGGCAACTGTTGTCGCAGAGGGCACTCCAGCTGTGCCTAGGCAGGAAAAAAAAGAAAAAGATCAACAAAGAGACACTTTTATGACCCTTGAAAGAATGTGGCTGACAGCATGTTTATCTGTGTCTTCGAAGGAGGAAAAGATGCTTCCTGGACCTATAACTGACAGGAGAGGCATTTTCCATGTTTATCGTGTTCCTTGGCAAGGGCGACATTAACGCAATGGCTAATATGCCTGTCCTTATTATTTACATATTTTTTTTTTGCCAACATTGAAGGTCATATGAAAGGCTATCCCCAAATTTACCTGTCTTACTTCCTGGTGCTCCGGAAGTGACTCCTAATGAAAAGAAAAAGAGAAGGAGGACGAAAGAAAGAGAAAGAAGGAAGAAAAACATCATCTTAATGATTTCTAAACTGAGTTGAAGCCAGTATACTAATGTTATGTAGACTATGCTCTTTTCAAAGGGAAAACCATTTCAGAGCCAGGGCTATTATTGTAACCCTCCTCTGCAGATTCCAAGACCCCTGAGGTTAGTATCTGAAAAGGGAAAGCCTTCAGGAAATTTGGGACCACATATTTACAAATCCAAATCCAAGAAGAAACTCTGTTTCCCTTGAAATATTATAGCTTTAAAGGAAATTTAAAACTACATTCCACATCAAAGTGATTTTTTTGCATTATCAATGCAAATTTTCTGAACATTATTTCAAAATTAAAAGCTCATTTAAAAATATTTTTCTCTATGAAATCTATCAAAATACAACAAAAATATAAATACCCCAAAGTCTTTACCTGATTTTATTTCTGCTCCAGTGACGCCACCTCCTCCTAAGGAAGCTGTGGTCTCTTAAAGATGAAAAGAAAATCAAAATTAATTGAGTATTAAGGAAGTGGGATGAGCAAGTGGATGTCACTACATGAGATAAGCCCAATTTGAAATGTCTTGTCACCTATTAAGTCAGAAAAGAAGACCTCCTGAGTGTAAAAATGATGGAAACCTTCAATATACAAATTTAATTGTTAAAATGGGGAGATAAAACATTTTAACTCACATGGTTCTTAGTTGGACCTTAGATATGTCTTAATTGGAATAAGATACATAAAATTCTTAATAAAAAAGAATATATAATAAGGAACTCATAAATCATAGATATGCTCACTACTATCATCATCATTATTTATTGGTTTAAGTGTTATACTTTTCATGTGCAAGAATTTTGCCAGTGGATACCAAAAATGAACTTTGAATTAGAGAACAATGGGAATCAATGTCTCAATTTTTCCCCATAATGAAAAGAAAATAGCTTACAATGGGGTAAGCGAGCTATGTTTTCTCAGCATGTCAATAAGGTCTTTTCAGAGGTTCTAGAATCAAGAGTTAATTTACATATGTTTTTCATATATTTATATCTCATGGAATATTTGATGACAACCATTCCAATAACTCAATTACTTCCTTTAGATATCAGTGAGAGAAAGACATTTCTTTCTAGTCACTCAACCAATTCTCAGGGCCTTAGCTCCATGCTGAAGTCTCCTTGAAGCAGAGGAAAGGAGGATAAAAGAGTTTGAGGGTCTGACATTCGGTTATTAGGTAAAATCCTGCCTATCCAGTAATCTTTGTTCAGAAAATGCTCTTCACAGGAGGTACAAACAATAGATGTGATTCAGACAACCTTGTCTACTAGGAAGCAGTTAGTAGTTCATCAGTGCTTACCTGCAGCGGGTCCAGCCCCAGTCGTTCTGCTTGCTCCAGGAGAAGTTGTGGCTACTGAGAGAGGAGGGACATAAATGAAAAAGATTCAGGGGCCTAGGGATGGAATGGTGGTGTTTCTATGCAGAAGCACCAAAGGAAAGACATTTTTGTATCAGACACCCAGAAAAGGATTCTGTGTAATCAGTAAAGAAACTGTGGACTGACCTGTGCTGAAACTTCCAGGGGCAACTGTTGTGCCAGGTGCCATCCCGGAGGTGCCTGAAACACATTGTATCCAGAGTCAGTTCTTCATTCGACTTATTAACCATTGTGATTCAGTAAGTCAAGTGAAGACCTGACTCTAAAATGGATATAATGCATTTCTTTGCTATAACTGAAATCTCTTTTTCTGAGCTTCTGGCAGAGGGTGAACTAGATGTATTTGCTCACATTCAACAATTCATAATCAAAGCAAACAGAGAGAAATACTGTTTGCAACTTCAAGTGCTTCTCCTGGAAATTTAATGAAAGGGAAACTAGATGCATTTCCCTAGTGCTGACAGACTTGTTCCCTTGGCACTGCAATGATGCCTGCTGTGAGATAGAAAGAAGGGGAAATAAGGTTTAAATGTGCTACAAACTAGATGTAGGACAAAATATTGAAAAAGCAAGGTTTTATCCATATACAGATACACACATATGCATGCATGCATCTGGTTCCATGGGCTTTTTTTTCTATTACACACACATACACTCACACACACACAAGGAAAACATTCTGAATTCCAGCTCCAGTTCTTTTGATAGGTGTAACACCGCTGTAGACATCTCAACCCATTCTCAGAACTGGAGCAGTGAGGCTCAATTCTAGAATTAGTAGATTTGCAAAAAAATGTATTTCTAATAGCAAATCCTTTTTTGATTACTTGCAGTGTACCTCAATAAAATGTAAACACTCTTAAGGAAAGCTTGATTCCTATCTTGATGATCCAAAATCATGGACTCTTTATTCTCACCAGTTTTGAATCCAGTTCCAGAAGTACCAGTCCCTTCTGTGGCAGTCGTGGCCTCTGAGGAAAAAGAAATGGGTACATAGTGACACCTGTAAATTTGTAATACTGCAGAGGATATTGGGGTATTATTTTATAATAGCAGTCCTAAAGGAGATATCATGAAATCTAACACTAAATAAAAGGCATTCCCTTCTTGTTAAGCTACCTGTGTTAGAACTTCCAGATACAATGGTCATTCTAGTCAATTCTCCAGTGGTACCTATAATGCAAAAAAAAAAAAAGGAAAATGGAGCAATAGATTATTATCTCCCCAATGAAGCTTGGAAGCATCAATGTGCAGCTCTAAAGCACTGGAAGCCCTTTTCTGAAGACACTGTATCCCTGTAGAGACTGGAAAATGAACAACCTCTGAGCACTTGATTTTCCAGGCCAACCTGGGTGGCGTGTGTTGCTACTGGGTTTCCCTTTCTCTATGAGGCAAGGGGAGAATAGGGCTTGAATCACCCTGGCCTGTTTCCCTTCCAGGAACATATCCCCCTGACAGAGGTGCCTATAGGAGAAACAAAGCAGTTCTATATTTATAAGTAGGACTCTTTGATACAACATGGGGCATTTTAACATCAGTTGTTCTCATGAAGTATTGTAGGAGAGGACAGAGGACACAAACTTCATGTGTAAGTAAAGGAGAAAAATGATAGATAGTGTCTCAAACTCTGGGTGGAAAGGAAAACTGGGTAAGGAGAATTGGAAGTCCTGAAAAGTTGCAATATATGCAATATACTCTCATACTTTGTATCAGAAAAAATTGTCTCTGTAAGCCACGACACTGAAGACAGCCTGGCTGAGACATCTGAGGTCACTAGTTCACAAGCAGAATAACTGACCAGGTTGATATGACACACTATGGTCACAGAGAAAATGCAAGACCCTCCCTCAAATGACTTCACATTACTGTTCACTGCAGCCACCCAGAGAGAGAGATGATGAGAGCCCCAAGCCTCAGCCTGACGAACTCACCTCCAGGTGGTCCTGCTTGGGTGTTCCCGCTGCCTCCTGGGAAAGTTGTGGCCTCTGAGAGAGAAAGGAATTGGAGGTATAAAGACTGGACAGGGCATTCTGAGTTTCCCAAAGCTGATATTGCCTAAGGGGCCATGTTCAGAATTCCCGACCTGTGTGGGCACTTCCAGGTTCCAGAACTTTGCCAGAGATGCCCTCAGTGGTACCTGAAATAAGAAAGGTGTGCAGCTGGTCAATTTGTTACCTCTCATGAAATGAGCATGGGCTCTTAAAGGAAAGATAATAACTTTATTTCTTTCAATATACCAGTACATTTATTTCTCTGGACTTTCTAGTTTTAAGAGTTCATTCATATATTGCTCGTGGAACATATAATTCCATTGGCAAGTTTACACAGAAAGTCCTCCACCATTGGGACCTTTCTTTCAGGGTTTAGTTGCAGAGAGATAGATTCAGGCCAAGCCACCTTTATAACTGCAAGGGAATAAATGGGTCCCATGCTAGCCTGATGAAGAGGCCTTCAACACAGCAAACTAGACACAAGGAGAGAATGTTGAAGTGTTGGAAACATATCTATTGACGTTAAATATCGAATATATGCTAAATATTTTTTAATATGTCAAATGGTAGAAAGAGTTTTGCTATATTTCAAGTGAGACATTGGGAGCTATTACGAAGTACACTTAGTTCCTTAACTGAGCTCACCTGTAATTATTTGAGCTCTTGTTTTTCCATTTTCTCCTAAAGAAGTTGTGGCTTCTGCAAATGAGGGGAAAGGAATAACACTGAAGACAAAGATTTGAAGAATCCACAAGTAAGGTTTGATCACCCAGGCAGACACCTCACTGAGGAGCCCTTCCCAAGCAGTGGTTCCTACCAGCCTGGTGCTTTACCTGAGTTGGAGCTCCCAGGGCCAACTGTTGTAGCAGAGGGCACTCCAGCTGTACCTACATGGGAAAAAAGAGAAAGATCAACATGGAAACAATTTTGGAATCCCTAGAAGAATGTTGGCAACAAGTCTGTCTGTGACTTTGAAGCAGCAAATGATACTTTATGGACCTATAACTAAAAGAAAGTTATACGTATTGCATGTCTACCATATACCTTTGCAAAGCCAAAGTTAACACCATGGCTAATATACCTGCCAATCTTTGCCAAGATTAAAGGTCATATCAAAGACTTTTTCCATATTTACCAGTTTTACTTCCTAATGCTCCAGTAGTGGCTCCTAATGAAAAGAAAAAGAAGGAAGAAGAGAAGGAGGAAGAGGAAGATAAGAGAAGTAGGAAGAGGAGAAGGAATAGCCAGAGGAGGAAATAAAGGAGCCAGAGGAGAAGAAGCAAGAGGAGGAGGCAGAGGAGGAGGAAAAACAGAAGGAAGAGGAATAAAAGGATGAAGAAGATAGAAAAGGAAGGAAGAGGATGAGGTAGAGAAGAAGGAGCAAGAGGGAAGACAGGAACAGGAAGAAAATGAAGAAGAGGAGGAAGAAGAGGCAGAGAAGAAAGAAGAAGAAAGATTTAGAATTTTTTATTTGAACTAAAACTTGATATCTTAATGATTTCTATGCTGAATAGAAGTCAGTACTGTCATGTTATACAGACTAAGCCCTTTTCACAGGAAGAGGCATTTCAGAGCCAGAGCTATTATATCTGCTCTTCCAAGAGGCCTAGAACCCAGGGATTAGTCTCTGAGGAGGGACTTTAGGAAATTTGGGGCCAAGTGGTTCCAAATCCAAAAAGTATTGCTAGTTTCCCTGAAATACCATATCCCCCAAAGGACATAAAAGTTCCATTCCACATGAAAGGGATTCTTTGCTTTATCTTTGCAAATTTTATGTAATTTAATATTTCAAAATAAAAGGCTTAAAAAAAAACACCTGTTTTCTCTAAGAAATCCATGAACTTGGAATCAAACTACAACAATAAATAATGAAAATATCCAAATCTTCACCTGATTTTATTTCTGCTCCAGTAGTACTACTTTCTCCTAGGGAAGTTGTGGTCTCTTAAAGATGGAGAGAAAACCAAAATTAATTCAATATGAAGGAAGAGGGATGAGTAAGCTGATGAGACTACATGAAACAAATACAATTCAAAATCTCTTGTCACCTACTACTAAGTCAGAAAAGAAGCACTTCTCCATGTAAAAGTGTTTTTCAATATGCAAGTTTAATTGTCCATTTTTAACTCACGGATCTTCTTTTGACCTTAGATAGTTGCAATGATAATACGGTATGTAAAGGTCATACACAATATGTATACATCAAGGAAATCATAAATGATTGATATGCTCATTACTATTATCATTATTTATTGCTTTAAGTATTAGACTTTTCATGAGTAAAAATTTTGCCAGTGACTACCATGTTATAACGTGGAATTAGAAATAGAAATCAATATCTCAATTCTTTACCCATAATGAGAAAGAGAATGGTCTTGGATGGGATAAGAAAACTATGCATTTCCTTAATGTGTCAACAAGCTGTGTTCAGAGGTTTCTAGAAGCAGGAGTTAATCCATATCTTTTCCACACATCATTTGTATCTCATGGAATATTTAATGACTAAAATATCAATAACTCAATTACTTCATTTAAATATCAATGAGAGAAAAAAAATATTTATCTTCGATCTCCTAACTGATTCTCAGTGCCTTGGCTTCATAGTGAAGTCTACCTGAAGCAGAGGAAAGGAAGGTTAAAACATTTGAATGTCTGACCTTTAATTATTAGGTAAAATCTTGCCTATGTGATAATCTTTCTTCAGAAAATGCTCTTCACAGGGAGTACAAGCAGTAGATGCAATTCAGGCAATGTTGTCTACTAGGAGGCAGGTAGTGGTTCCTCAGTGCTTACCTGAGGTGCGTCCAGCCTCAGTCATTCCATTTGCTCCAGAAGATGTTGTGGCTACTGAGAGAGGAAGGACATAAATGGCCAAGATTCAGGGACTTCAAATGGAAACATGGCACTTCCGCATAAAAGCACCAAAAGGAAAGGCATACTACCATAGCAAGCATCCATGAAATTATTCCCCACCACACTGTGGACTCACCTGTGCGGGAACTTCCAGGACCAACTGTTGTGGCAAGAGACACCCCAGAGGTGCCTGAAACAGAAAGAGACTGAGGTGATCATGGTGAATGAGTAAGTCAAACGAAGAACCGACTCTACAAAGAATATGCTCTATGTATGTCTATATTTATTTATTTACATGCCACCATAGAAAGCTCTCTCTGAGCTCAAGGCAGATGGTGAACTACATGTATTTGCCTGCTTTCAACAATTCAAACCAAAGCACATAGAAAATGTTCCCAACTTCAGGCACATCTGGAAATTTGATAAAAGCGAAACTAGATGCATTTCCCCAATGCTCACCTGCTTGTTTCCCTGGGGCTGAAGTGATACCTGCTATGAGGTAGAAAGAGGAGGGAAAAAAGGTTTAAATGTATTGAAACTTGAGATGTAGGATAAAATACTAAGCTATCATTTTTGCTCACATATACACTTGTAAATGCATATGTCCTGGGTCCATGGGGCTCTTTTCTGTTTCACATACAGAAAACTTTCTGAATTCCACCTAAACTGCTAGCAATAGCAATAGTTTTAACACAAATGGAGAAATTCCATTTCGTCCTCAGAAATGGAGCAGTAATGCTCCATTTTAGAATTAGTAGATTTAGAAAAAATGCAGCAAATCTATTTTGAATCACTTGGAATGTCCCTAAATAAAACAAACACAAACTCTCTCAAGACAAGCTTGAGAGACCTAATATTTATGACACAAAATCATGGGTTTCATCATCTCACCAGTTTTGAATCCAGTTCCAAAAGAAACTGTCCCTTCTGTGTAAGTGGTGGCCTCTGATGGAAGAAATAGGAGAATGAAAAAGGCTGGAAATTTAAAATACTGGAAGAAGATATTGGGCTATTACCTTATCATAGAAGCCATAAAAGAAAAATGACACCTGACATTAAATAAGAAGCATTTACTTCTTGTTAAGCTACCTATGCTAGAACTTCTAGATATAATGGTCATTACAGACAATTCTCCAGTGGTAACTAAAATGCCAAAAAAAAAAAAGAAAGAAAGAAAAGAAAAAGAAATGAAGCAATAGAGCATTTTGTCTCCAGTTAAGCTTGGAAGCATCAATGTATTCCTGAAGCACCAGAATCTGTTTCCTGTGCCCACTCTATTTCTATAGAGAATGGAAAATGAACACCTAGAGATGCATAGGTTGATGCTGGGATTCCCTTCCACTATGATGCAGGGGGAGAATAGGGCTTTAAATCACCCTGACCTGTTTCCTTTCCAGGAACATAGTCCTCTGGTGTGACAGAGGTACCTACAGGAGACGTTATATTTATAAGTAGGACTGTTTGATAATCAATTGCCTTCATGAAGCTTTCTAGTAAGGGGAGAGAGGAAATAAACATTCCGTGTAAGTACATGAGAAAAATGATAAAAAGTATCAAACTGTGAGTGGAAAGGCTGGGTAAGGGAATAGGAAGTCCTGGAAGGTTGGAATATATGAAATATTTTCTAATACCTTTAATCAGAAAAAATAATGTCTCCATAAGCTAGAATAGTGCAGACAGCTTGGCTGACAATCCAAGTCATGAAATTTACAAGTCCAATAACTGACCAGGTTGATAGGACACAATACGGCCAAGGAGAAAATGCAGGCCCTGCCTTCAAATGTTTTCACATTACTTGTTCCCTGCAGCCACCCAGATAGAGAGATGATGAGAGCTCCAGGTCTCAGCCTGACAAGCTCACCTCCAGGTAGTCCTGCTCGAGTGGTCCCACTGCCTCCAGAGAAAGTTGTGGCCTCTGAGAGAGAAAAGAATTAGAGGTATGAAGCCTGCACAGGACATTCTGGGGCCCCATCAGCTGTATTAGCCAAGAGGTCACATTCAGAATGCCTGACGTATGTGGGCACTTCCATCTTTTGGAGTTCTGCCAGAGATGCCCTGAGTTGCAAAGAGGAAAGGATCGTGGACATTTGGTCAACTTGTTGCCCCTTATGATACAAGCATAGACTCTTAAAGAAAATAAAAACATTTTTTTCTTCAATACAACAGAAAATTTATTTCTCTGCAGTTTCTATTTTTAAGAGTTAATCTGTATATTATTCATAGAACCTATAATTCCCTCAGCAAGTTTACAGAGAAGGTCCTCTGCCACCATGTTTCATTTTTAAGGTTTAAGTAGAGAAAGATAGATTTGGGCCCAAGTTCCATATATAGCTGTCAGGGAATGGACCCCATTATACCCTAATGAAGGGATTTTAGAGTCAAAAGAAACAAGGAGAAAATGTTGTAGTTTCTGACTTATATTTATTGATGTTAAAATTTGAATATCTGCTACATTTTTGCCTAATATGCCAAAAATTCAAAAATTTTTGTCATATTTAGTGCAAGACGTAGGAAATTATAATAAAGCACACTTAGTTCCTTATCTAGGCTCACCTGTGATTATTTCAGCTCTTGTTATTCCACTTTCTCTCACAGAAGTTATGGCCTCTGCAAAAGAGGGAAAAAGAATAGCAGTGAGGGAAAAGATTAGAAGAATCTGAGAAAAGCATGGTAGGATCACCCAGGCAGACACCCCATTGAGGAGCCCTTTCCAAGCAGTGGTTCCTTCCAGCCTGGTGCTTTACCTGAGTTGGAGCTCCCAGGGGCGATTGTTGTAGCAGAGGGCACTCCAGCTGTGTCTAGGCAGGAAAGAAAAGAGAAGGATTGAGACAGGAACTCTTCTGTGACCCTTGGAAAAATGTGGCCAACAGTATGTCTATTTGTGACTTTGAAGCCAGAAAGCACACTTCCTGGCTTATAACTGACATGAAGACAAACATGTTTCAGGTTTATTGTGTGCCTTTGCAAAGCCAAGGTTAATGCAGTGGCTAACATTCCTACCCTAATTATTATGATCAATATTTGGTCATAGTCGAAGGTCATATGAAAGGCTTTCCCCAAGTTTACCTGTCCTACTTTCTGGTGTTGTAGTGGTGGTTCCTAAGGAAAAGCAAAAGAGAGAAAGAGAAGAAAGAAGAGGAGAAAACAAGAAAAAATAAGAAGAAAGACAACTCTGAATTTTTATCTCTAAACTAAAATATGACATCTTAGTGATTTCTAATGTTATACAGACTATGCCCTTTTCAAAGGAAAAACCTTTTCAAAACCAGAGCTATTATTGCAAGACTCCTCTCTAGAGACTTAGGACCCTGATGTTAGTCTCTCAGAATGGAAAGACTTTAGAAATTTTGAGCTCAAGAGTTTACAAATCCAAATCCACGAGCAAACTCTGTTTCCTTGACATATTATAGCTTCAAAGGAAATTTAAACCCACACTCCACATTGAAGGAATTCTCTGCATTATCTATGATAATTTTCTGTTATTTAAATTTATTTCCAAATTAAAAGCACATTAGAAATAATTTCCTCTAAGAAATTTGTCAAAATAAAACAATAAATATAAATACTCTAAAGTCATTACCTGATTTTATTTCTGCTGCAGCGGTGCCACTTCCTCCCAAGGAAGTTGTGGTCTCTTAAAGATGAAAAGAAAACCAAAATTAACTGAGTACTAAGAAAAAGAGATGAGGTAAGTTGATGTCATTACATGAGATAATGCCAATTAAAAATGTCTTGAGACTTTCTATTAAGCCAGAAAATAAGTACTTCTGACTTTAAAAGTAATGAAAACCATAAATACACAAGTTTAATTGTTAAAATCAAGAGATACCACATTTGTAAATTTGTTTTCTTAATTGGACCTTAGATATTTCTCTTTTTTTTTCTTTTTTTTTGTTTCTTCTTTTCGTTTGTTTTTTTTGTTTTGTTCTTTTGGACCTTAGATATTTCTTAATTGGAATAAGATATGTAAATCTCTAATTAATAAAGTAGATACAGTGAGGAATTCACAAATAATCAACATGGTCATTACTATTATTATCAATATTTATTGCTTTAAGTATTAGACTTTTCATATGTAACCATTTTGCCAGTTGGAACTTGGAATTAGAGAGGTGTAGGAATCAATTTTTTTTGTTTTGAAAGAAAGAAAAAGAGAGAAAAGGAGAAAGAGAGAGCAAAAGAAAGAAAAAAAAGAATGAAAGAGAGAAAGAAAGAGGAAGAAAAAGAGGGAGAGAGAACGGGATTCTTGTTTTATTGCCCAGGCTAGAATGCAGTCTAAAAATGGGTATTAAAAACCTCTTTTATGACAATAATTGTGCTTAACAATGGAGACAGGAAGGAATAGGGGATGAAAATAACAAATAAGCAGCCAACCAATATTTTATTTAACCCTGTGAAATGCTATGCAATTGCTGGGGAGTGATTTACTTCCAATTATGTGGTCACTTTTAAAATAGGTGTAATGTGATACTGAGAAAAATGTATGTTTTGTGGATTTGGGGAGGAGAGTTCTGTAAATATTTGTTAAGCTTACTTGTTCCAGGTCTGAGTTCAAGTCCTGGATATCCTTGTTAATTTTCTATCTTGTTGATCTGTCTAATATTGAAAGTGTAATGTTAAAGTCTCCCAATATTATTGTGTGGGAGTCTAAGTCTCTTTGTAAGTCATTAAGAACTTGCCCTATGTATCTGGGTGCTCCTGTAATGGGTGCGTATATATTTAGGATCATTAGCTCTTCTTGTTGCATTGATCCTTTCACCACCATGTAATGTCCCTCTTTGTTTCTTGTGTTCTTTGTTGTTTTAAAGTCTGTTTTATCAGAGAC
>PVKP010010667.1:0-11234 GCA_004027715.1 Plecturocebus donacophilus | reverse complement strand
GTAGCTTCTGGTAATGCTAGCTGTCTGTTTTGCCCATTAGTTGATGTAGATTCTTCATTACAGTGATGCTCTTTACCTTTTGGTATGTTTTTGGAATAGCTGATACTGGTTGTTCCCGTCTATGTGTAGTGCTTCTTCCAGAAGCTCTTGTAAAGCAGGCCTGGTAGTGATGAAATCTCTGAGTACTTGCTTGTTCACAAAAAATTTTATTTTTCCTTCACTTATGAAGCTTAGTTTGGCTGGATATGAAATTCTAGGCTGAAAGTTCCTTTCTTTAAGGATGTTGAATATTGGCCCCCACTCTCTTCTGGCCTACAGGGTCTCTGCTGAGAGATCTGCTGTGAGTTTGATGGGCTTCCCTTTGTGGGTAACCCGACCCTTCTCTCTGGCTGCCCTTATCATTTTCTCCTTCATTTCAACCCTGGTGAATCTGATGATTATGTGCCTTGGGGTTGCTCTTCTTGAGAAGTATCTTTGTAGTGTTCTCTGTATTTCCTGGACTTGAATATTGGCCTGCCTTGCTAGGTTGGGGATTTTCCTGGATAATATCCTGAAGAATATTTTCCAGCTTGGATTCATTCTCTTCTTCACATTCAGGTACACCTATCAAAGGTAGATTAGGTCTTTTCACATAGTCCCATATTTCTTGGAGACTTTGTTCATTCCTTTTTACCCTTTTTCCTCTAATCTTGCCTTCTTGTTTTATTTCATTGAGTTGATCTTCGACCTCTGATATCCTTTCTTCTGCTTGGTCAATTCGGCTGTTGAAACTTGTGCATGCTTCGTGAAGTTCTCTTCTTGTGTTTTTCAGCTCCATCAATTCACTTATATTCTTCTCTAAGTTGTCCATTCTTGTTAGCATTTCATTAAATCTTCTTTCAAGGTTCTTAGTTTCTTTGCATTGGGTTAGAACATGTTCTTTTAGCTCACAGAAGTTTCTTATTATCCACCTTCTGAAGCTTGATTCTGACAGATCATCACACTCATTATCTGTCAGGTCTTGTTCCCTCGCTAATGAGGAGGTGCGATCTCCTGTAGGAGGAGAGACATTCTGATTTCAGGTGTTCTCAGCCTTTTTGTACTGGTTTCTTCCCATTTTTGTGGATTTATCCACCTGTTGTCTTTGTAATTGCTGACTTTCAGATTGGGTCTCTGAGTGGAAGTGTGGCTTGCTGGTGATGAAGTTTTTTCTGTTTCTTAGTTTTCCTTCAGTGGATGCCCCCTCCCGACAGAGCTAGGTTTTCCTGGGTTCGGCTGTGCTTGCTGTGAAACTCTCAGTCCTCAGCACTTTCAATTGCTGTTCTCCTTGTGGGAATGGGACCAGCCGAGCCCGACTAAAAGGGCACCTGGTCCCATACACTCTGCACTGAGAAGCGCCGAGCCGGGGTGCCAGCAAAACAGCCGCGCCGACCAAAAGAGTCCCGCTGGCGAACTGTGTGGCTCCTCTGCCAGAAATCTCCCAGTTTGTGGGCAACAAAAATTCGTCTGAAATTGTGGCGTCCACTTGCTCTCTGCACTTTCACTGGGAGCTACAGTCCTGAACTGCTGCTAAGGGGCCATCTTGGATCTCTCTTCCAATATTTTTATTCTTTACACGTAATGAAAAGAAAACAGCCTTTGATGGGGTAAGATTAATCTGTATTGTCTTAATGTGTCAAAAAGCACTTTTCAGTGCATTCTAGAATCAGGAGGTAATCTGTATGTGTTTCATGCATCATTTCTATAGATTAGCTAATGAGAAAAATTTTAATAGCTATTATTTCCTTTATATATCACTGAGGGAAAGAACAACATTTCTCTCCAATCACACAACTGATTCTCAGTGCCTTAGCTCCACGATGAAGTCTCCTTGAAGCAGAGGTAAGGAAGATAAAGGCATTTGAGTGTCCAACCTTTACATATTAGGTAAAATATTGCCTATTTGGATTTTTTAAAAAATGTCCTTCACTGGAAGTACAAACAGTAGATGTGATTGAGGCAATGTGATCTATTGGGAAGGAGGTAGTTCTTACTTGTTGTAACCCCAGTTATTCCACTTGCTCCAGGAGAAGCTGTGGCTGCTGGGAGAAGGACATAAATGGAAAAGATTCAGGGGATATGAAATGCAATAGTGGCATTCCTGCATAGAAGCACCAAAAGGAAAGGTATGTTACTGTAGCGAGCACCCATGAAAGGATTCCCCATCACACAGTGGACTCACCTGTGCTGAAACTTCCAGGGGCAACTGTTGTGGCAGGAGCTACCTCTGAGGTGCCTGAAAACAAAGAGACTGAGGTGATGATAGTGAATGAGTAAGTCAAATGAGGACCCAAATCTAAAAGGGATGTGCTGTATTTATATATTGAATTGCCATAACAGAATCCTCTTTCTCTGAGCACAAGGCAGGTGGAAAACTCAATGTATTTGCCTGCTTTCAACAATCCATAATAAAAGGACATAGAGAGACAAGTTTCCAGGTACAAGCACAACTGAAAATTTGATAAAAGTGAAACTAGATGCATTTTCCCAATGCTCACCTGCTTGCTTCCCTGTTGCTGCAGTGATGCCTGCTGTGAGATAGAAAAAGGAGGAAAAAATGGTTGAAATACTTTGAAATTTCACATATAGAGAAAGTATTGAACCAGCATTTTCATCCACATATACACTTTAAATGTATGTGTAGTGGTTCCATGGGGCTCTTTTCTGTTTCACATACACGCACTGAAAATTTTCTGAATGCCACCTAAACTGCTAGTGACAGTTGTAACATAAATGGAGAAATTACATCCCATCCTCAGAAACGAAGCAGTAATGATCCATTTAAGAATTAGTGCTATAATCCCAGCACTTTGGGAGGCTGAGGCGGGCGGATCATGAGGTCAAGAGATCGAGACCATCCTGGCCAACATGGTGAAACCCCATCTCTACTAAAAATACAAAAAATAGCCAGGCATGGTGGCACGTGCCTGTGGTCCCAGCTACTCGGGAGGCTGAGGCGAAGAATTGCTTGAACCCAGGTGGCGGAGGTTGCAGTGAGCCGAGATTGCGCCACTGCACTTCAGCCTGGTGACAGAGCAAGACTCCATCTCAAAAAAAAAGGAAATAAACCAATACAGTATTTTATTTCCAATTAGTTTTGAAAGCATCAATGTAGCCCTAAACACTGGAAGCCCTCTCCTGCAGACACTCTATTTCTATTGAGAATGGAAAACGAACAACTTCCTAGCACTTCATTTTCCAGGCTAACAAGGGATGGATGTGTTGTTGCTGAGATTCCCTTTCACTATGAGGCAAGAGAAAAATAGGGCTTAAATCAACCCGACCTGTTCCCCTTCCAGGAATATATCCCCCTAGTGTGACAGAGGTGCCTACAGGAGGAAAAAAATCATTGTTTTCTACTTATAAGTAGGACTGTTTGAGTCAATCATTTGTTTTCATGAAGCTTTCCAGTGAAGGGTGAGAGAAAGTAAACATCATGTGTAAGTACATGAAAAAAATGATAAAAAGTATCAAGCTATGAGTGGAAAGGTAACCTGGTAAGGGAAATAGGAAGTCCTGGAAGGTTAAAATGTGTGAAGTATTTTTTAATGTCTTTTACCAGAAAAAAATAATGTCTCCATAAACTAGCATGGTGCACACAGCCTGGCTGACAATACAAGGTGATGAAATTCAAGAGCAGAATAACTGACCAGGTTGATAGGACACAATATGATCAAGGAGAAAATGCAGGCTCTTCCTTCAAATGCCTTCACTATTTGTTCCCTGTAGCCACCAGATAGGGAGATGATGAGAGCCTCATCATCTTGGCAGACCACCTGACAAGCTCACCTCCAGGTGGTCCTGTTTGGGTGATCCCGCTGCCTCCTGGGAAAGTTGTGGCCTCTGAGAGAGAAAGGAATTGGAGGTATGAAGACTGCACATTCTGGGGCCCCATAAGCTGTATTGCTCAAAGGGCCCCGTTCAGAATGCCTGACCTGTGTGGGCACTTTTAGCTTCCAGAGTTCTGCCAGAGATTCCCTGAGTAGTATCTGAAAAAAGAAAGGATTGTGGTCAATTGGTCAGTTTGTTGCTCCTCATGATATGGGCATAGGCTCTTAAGGAAAAAAAAAATATTTTGTTTAATGCAGCAGAAAATTTACTTCTCTGGATTTCTATTTTTCAGAGTTGATCCCTGTATTTCCCATAGAATATATAATTCCCTCAGCAAGTTTGCAGAGAAAGTCCTCTGCCACTGAGTTTTATTTTTAGAATTTAGGTACAGAAAGATAGATTTGGGCCAAAGTCACTTGTGTAACTGTCAGGAAAAAGACCCCATGATGCCCTAATGAAGGATTCTTAGGTCCAATGCAAAAGACATAAGGGGGAAATGTTGAAGTATCTGACCTATATTTATTGATATTAGATATTGACCATCTGCTACATTTTTGCCTAATATGCCAAATGTGGAACATTCAAAACTTTTGCCATAGTTCTATCAAGACATGCTAAATTATAACAAAGTACACTTAGTTTCTTAACAGAGCTCAGCTGTGATTATTTCAGCTTTTGTTATTCCACTTTTTCCTACAGAAGTTGTGACTTCTGCAAAACAGGGAAAAGAATAGCAGTGAGGGAAAAGATTAGAAGAATCTGAGAAAAGCATGGTAGGATCACCCAGGCAGACACTTCATTACTTCATTGAGGAGGAGCCCTTCCCAAACATTGGTTCCTCCCAGCCTGGTGCTTTACCTGAGCTGGAGCTCCCAGGGGCCACTGTTGTAGCAGAGGGCACTCCAGCTGTGCCTAGGCAGGAAAAAAAAAAAAGAAAAAGATCAACATGGGAACTCTTTAGTTACCTTTAGAAAAATGTGGCCAACAGTATGTCTATTTGTGACTTTGAGGCGAGAAAACACACTTCCTGAAGTTCTGACATGAGGACAAACATGTTTCAGGTTTACTGTGTTTCTTTGCAAGGCCAAGGTTAATGCAGTGGGCAGTATGCCTGCTCTCATGATGATTATTATTGTGCCAATGTTGAAGGTGCTATGAAAGGCTTTCCCAAGTTTACCTGTCCTACTTCCCGGTACTCCAGTGGTGGCTCCACATGAAAAGAGATTAGAAGGAGAGGAGAAGGAAAGAAGAAGAAAGAAGATATTAAACTTTTATCTATGAATAGGACACTAATGCTATACAGCCTATGCTCTTTTCAAAGGGAAAACCATTCCAAAGCCAGAGCCATTATTGCAACTCTCCTCTCCAGAGACTTATAACCCTGCGGTTAGTATCTCAAAGGAGAAGGCTTTAAGAACTTTGGACTCAGCAGTTTACAAATCCAGATCCAAGGAGAAACGCTGTTTCCTTGAAATATTATAGCCTCAAGGGAAATTTAAAACCACACTCCACATTAAAGGGATTCTCTACAACATCTATGATAATTTTCTGTAATTTAAATTTATTTTCAAACTAAAAGCTCATTTTAAAAAATTTCCTCCAAGAAATCTATCAAAACACAACAATATATATAAAAACCCCAAAGTCGTTACCTGATTTTATTTCTGCTCCAGTGGTGCCACTTCCTCCTAGGGAAGTTGTGGTCTCTTAAAGATGAAAGGAAAACCAAAATTAATTGAGTGTTAAGAAAGAGGGATGAGCTAAGGATGTAATGATGTCATTATATGTGATGATCCCAATTCAAAATATCTTGACACTTTCCATTAATTCAGAAAATAAGTACTTCCGACTTTAAAAGTAATAAAAACCATAAATATACAAGAATAATTGATAAAACTGGGAGATATACCATTTGTGTATTTATCTTCTTAATTGGACCTTGGCATTTGTTAATTGGAATAAGATATCTAAACCTCTAATTTAAAAAGTGGATACAGTTAAGGAACTCATAAATGATCAATATGCTCATTACCATAATTATTTATTGCTTTAAATATTAGACTTCTCATGTGTAAAAGTTTTGCCATGGGCTACCACATTGGAACACAGAGTGATAGAAATCAATATTTTTATTCTTGACACCCCTTTGATGGGGTGAGGGAATTCTGTGTTGTTAATGTGTCAACAAGCTCTCTCAGAGGTTTCTAGACCGGGAGTTAATCTGTGTATTTTTCATGCACCATTTCCATAGAATATTTAATAAGAAAAATTTTAATAGCTATTATTTCCTTTATATATCACTGAGGGAAGGAAATACAAATTCTCTCCAATACACAACTGATTCACATTGCCTTAGCTCCATGGTGATGTCTCCTTCAAGCAGAGGAAAGGAAGATGAAGGCATTTGAGTGTCTGACCTTTACGTATTAGGTAAAATTTTGCCTATTTAGAATAGTGATTATTTTCCAACAAAAAATGCCCTTCACAGGAAGTACAGACAGTAGATGTGATTGAGGCAATGTGACCTACTGGGAAGGAGATAGTGGACTGTCAGTTCTTACTTGTAGTTGTTGTAACCCCAGTCATTCCACTTGCTCCAGGAGATGCTGTGGCTGCTGGGAGAAGAAGAACACAAATGGAAAAGATTCAGGGGACATGAAATGGAATGGTGGCATTTCTACATAGAAGCACTGCATAGAAGGAAAGGCATGTTACTGTAGCAACCACTCATGAAAGGATTCCTCACCACACAGTGGACTCACCTGTGCTGTAACTTCCAGGGGCAACTGTTGTGGCAGGAGCTACTGCCGAGGTGCCTGAAAATAAAGAGAGTAGGGTGATCACAGTGAAGGAGTAAGTCAAATGAGGACCCAAATCTAAAAGGGATATACTCTATTTATGTATTTATTTGCCATAACAGAAACCTCTTTCTCTGAGCACAAGGAAGGTGGACGACTAGATGTATTTCCTGCTTTTAACAGTTCATAACAAAAAGAGATAGACAATGTTTCCAAGTACAAGCACAACTGAAAATCTGACAAAAGTGAAACTAGATGCATTTTCCCAATGCTCACCTGCTTGCTTCCCTGATGCTGCAGTGATGCCTGCTGTGAGATAGAAAGACAGGGGGAAAAGGTTTCAATGTGTTGAAACTTCAAATACAGGAGAAAATATTGGGCAAGTCAATTGTTAGATACACACGTATGCATGCATGCACCCTGGATCCATGAGGCTCTTTCCTGCTTCACACACATTCACACAGAAAACTTTCTGGTTTCCAGCTCAGATGCTAGTGAGAGTTTTAACACACGGAGAAATCCCATCCCATCCTCAACTTGATGAAAGGAAGCTCAATTCTAGGATTGGTAGTTTTTCTAAATAAATAAACAAATAACATCAATCCTATTTTGAATTACTTGCAGTGTCTCTAAATGAAACACAAACTCTCTCAAGGAAAGCTTGAGAGTAATAATCCTTCTGAGGCCAAAGTATGGGCTGTTTACTGTCACCAGTTTTGAGTTTAGTTCCAGAAGTACCACTCCCTACAATGGAAGTTGTGGCTTCTGAGGAAAAAAAAACACAGTAGTAAAGTCTGAAAATTTGGAAAACTGGAGGGGATTTGGGGTATTATTTTCTTGTAGCAGTCCTAAAAGAGATGCCGTGACATGTGACATTAAATAAGTGGTATTTCCTTCTTGTTAACCTACCTGTGTTGGAACTTTCAGATATAATGGTTGTTCCAGATAATCCTCCAGTGGTACCTAAAATGCATAACAGGAAAATGGAACTATAGAGTATTATCTCTCCAACTAAGCTTGGAAGCACAAATGTGGCCCTAAAGTACTGCAAGCCCATTCCCACGGACATTATATAGAATAAAAGATGAACAGCTGCTTAGCTCTGGGTTTTCCAGGCCAATATGGGATAGATGTGTGGCTACTGTGTTTCCCTTTCACTACAAGGCAAGGGGAGTATAGGGCTTTAGGTCACCCTGACCTGTTTCCCTTCCAGAGACGTAGCCCCCTGCTGTGACAGAAGTGCCTACAGGAGAAATAAAACATGGTTTTATCTTTATAAGTAGAACTCTTTGATACAACTTGGGGGCATTTTAATAATCAGTTGACTTCATGAAGCTTTCTAGTGAGAGGATATAGGAAATAAGCCTTGTATATAATTAAATGAGAAAAATGATAGAAAATGTCAAGCTGAATACAAAGGAATGAGATCATGTCCTTTGCAGGGACATGGATGGAGCTGGAGGCCATCATCCTCAGCAATCTAACACAAGAACAGAAAGCCAAACACTGCATGTTCTTGAGCAATAAGATCACATGGACACAGGGAGGGGAACATCACACACTTGGGCCTGTCAGGGGTTGGGGGGGGTATAGGAGGCAACTTAGAGGATGGGTCAATAGGTGCAGGAAACCATCATGGCACAGGTATACCTATGTAACAAACCTGCACATATCCCGGCACTTAAAGTAAAATAAAAAGGAAAGAAAAGAAAATGTCAAGCTGTGGGTGGAAAGGTAAACCAGCTAAGGAAGACTGGAAGTCCTGGAGGGTTGGAATACGTGCAATATACTTTCAATCCTCATATCAAACAAAAATGTCTCCTTAAGCCAGGATACTGAAGACAGTTTGCCTGAGACATCTGAGGTCATGGACTTATAAACAGAATAACTTCCCAGACTGTTATGACATAATATGGCCTCAGAGAATGCTGACTCCTCCTCAAATGCTTTCATATTATTTGTTCACTGCAGCCACCAAGATTGAGAGATGATGAGAGCCCCAAGCCTCCGCCTGAAAAGTTCACCTCCAGGTGGTCCTGCTCGGGTGGTCCTGCTGCCTATTGGAAAAGCTGTGGCCTCTGAGAGAGAAAGGAACTGGAGGTAAGATTTAACAGTATTTGTAGTAACCTGGATGAGACTAGAGACTATTATTCTAAGTGAAGTAACTCAAGAATGACAAAACAAACATTGTATGTTCTCACTGATATGTGGGAGCTAAGCGATGAGGATGCAAAGGCACAAGAATGATACAACAGACTTTGGAGACTTGGGGGGATTAGAAGGACAGGGGGCAAGGGATAAAAGACTACAGATACGGTGCAATGTATACTGCTCGTGTGATGTGTGCACTAAAGAACTTACATAACCAAACACCACCTGTACCCCAATAACATGGAAAAATAAAATAATAAAAACTTTTTTATAAAAGACTGCACAGAACATTCTGAGTCCCCCATAACCTACATTACCCAAGAGGCCACGTTCAGAATTCCTGACCTGTGTGGGCACTTCCAGCTTCCAGAGTTTTCCCAGAGATGCCCTCAGTAATACCTGAAATAAGGATTGTAATCAGTTGGTCAATTTATGGTCCTTAATTTAATGGGCATGGGCTCTTAATAATAAAACAAATTGTTTGTTTCTTTAATACACCAGGAAATTAATTTTTCTGGACTTGAGTTTTGAGAGTGAATCCACACTTTGCCCATGGAACATATCATTCCCTGAGCAAGTTTACTGTGATTTGTTCTCAGAGAAAGTCCTCCACCACTAGTCCCATTCTTAGGGTTTAATGATACCAATGTACACTTGAGCCCAAATCATCTATAAGCCTGTCAGGGAACGGATCTCATGATGCTCTGATGAAGGATCCTTAGACCCACGATGCAAGACATGAGGAGGAAAAGTTGAAAGGCCTGTACTGTATTTACTGATGTTAAATATTGGACATCTGTTAGATTTTCCTTAATATACCAAATCTGAGAAATGCAAAACGTGTTTCCATATTTCAGGCCAGATTCTTGCAAAGTTTTTAGGAATAGTTAATACCTTAACAGAGCTCACTTTTGATTATTTCAACTTTTGTTGTTTCTCTTTCTCCTACAGAAGTTGAGGCCTCTGAGAAAGAGGAAAACAGGACAGGAGTGATGAATGATATTTCAAGACCATGGAAAACTTATAGTAGCTCCATACCCAGGATAACACTGGAGAAAAATTTATCACAGATGGACTCCTGAAGGAATCTGCCACTTCAGTGACTCACCTGTGTTGGAACTGCCAGGTGCAACAGTTGTGCCAGGAGCTACCCCAGTGGTGGCTGAAACACAGAGGGTCTGAGATCATCACAGTGACTAGTGTTTGTCTTCTGAAGACCTGCCTCCAGAAGGAATCTGGGTGTATCTTTGTTATATCAAAGAGCCCTTTCACTGCTTCCTGACGAACTGAGAATCATGCCTTTGCTATGGCCTATATCACTAAGAAAGCAAGAGGAATAGTAATGTGTCCAAATTGACCCTCCACTGAATTCCATACATTCACTCCCAGACAAGGAAACAGGGTGGCTTTCCCTCTTCTTCACCTGCCAGGCTCCCAGCTGCTTGGCCTCCTGATGCTGGAGTGGTACCTACCATGAGATAAAAACCAGAAATACGTTTTAATGTGCCAATAACACTGGAAAATACTTAATATCATTATTGCTTTTTTTGAGTGAGAAAACCTTTATGTAGAATATGCCTGCTTCCAGAATTAATATAAATTTCCTTCCAGAAATACAATATTTTTCAGCTTCCCCTACACCTTAGTGGTATGCATGACTTTGCAGGAGAAATCTCTTATGCTGACTGCACCAGCCCATCATTAGAACCTTACAGCTATGGGGCTAGATGTTGGTATGGGGCTAGAGTTTTCCAAAATATATTCAGTGTAAGAAAATACTGGAAGTAAATGCAAACCACTACCCAGGAAAACACACTCCCAACAGGTAAGCCTACGGAGAGTCATAATTTACGGTAAACCCTAAGTTGTATCACTTGAGCAGCCAAAGTGTAGCATTCCCTGTGTGCTTTTGGACTTGCCTGTGTTGTCACTGCCAGGTTCCAGAGTCTTTCCAGAGAATGCCCCAATGGTAGCTATTAAGAAAGAGATGAGTAGTCATGGGTCAGTACCTCATTACCATAAAGTGAGCAAACTGTATCAAGCAATTAAGTAGACACAGTCTGTATACCTATTTATTAATCCAGTAAACTGGGATTTTTTTTTTTTTTTTTTGAGACAGAGTCTCACTCTTACCCAGGCTGGAGTATAGTGGTGCAATCTTAGTACACTGCAACCTCCATCTCCTGGGCTCAAGCCATCCTCCAGCCTTAGCCTCCTGAGTAGCTGGTACTACAAGCACATGCCACCACACCCAGCTAACTTTTTGTATTATTATTATTATTTTGTAGAGACAGGGTTTTGCCATATTGCCCAGGCTGGTCTCAATCTTCTTGGCTTAAGTGGTCCTCCCGCCTTGGCCTCCCAAAGTTCTGCTATTACAGGCATGAGCCACCATGGCTGGCCATAAACTGAGCTTTTTATGCCTAATAGTGATCT
>PVKP010010666.1:0-64032 GCA_004027715.1 Plecturocebus donacophilus | reverse complement strand
TTTCTCTCTTTCATTCTTTTTTTTCTTTCTTTTGCTGTTTCTTTCTTTCTCCTTTTCTCTCTTTTTCTAAAATCTCTTCCTCTTTCTTTCTCTTTCATTCTTTTTTCTTTCTTTTGCTGTTTCTTTCTTTCTCCTTTTCTCTCTTTTTCTAAAATCTCTTCCTCTTTCTTTTTCTTTCTTTCTTTTGCTGTTTCTTTCTCCTTTTCTCTCTTTTTCTAGAATCTCTTCCTCTCTCTTTCTCTCTTTCATTCTTTTTATTCTAAAAAGAAAAAAAAAGAGAAAGTGACAATTTTCTAATTAAATAATTTAAATCCAAATATTAATATGACACCAGCAACTTTTACTTTAGAGAATTCATTCGCCAGGAAAAATGATAGTCCACCAAGCACTTTTGCTCTCTTCTGAATCGACTGCTTATTAGAATCTTGGCTCTGATTGGTCTACCAAAACATTAGAGTTCTGGCAATCTTTAAGTCATGGATTTGACTCTCATTTTATTCAGGATTGCATCTTAAAGGCACTTGGCATCAGTGCTGGGAAACAAAATATGCCAAGCTTCATGGAAAACATGGAGCTCTCTCTTTGCCTAGACCACAGCAGAACTTGCCTTGTGTTCTAAATTCTGTCGCTAAGGCAAACAAAACAGAGGAGATCCACTACCAAATAAATCCAGCAAGCTAAGGCTCAAATAACCTTGGATACCTGTATATCCTCCAGAAGGTAAATTTGCTAAATAATGTAATTTCAAAAAATAAAAATAAATATAAAAAACTAGAAGTAGATTCCATCATGGAAAAAAATGTCCAGATAATGAGAAGTTAAACTAAATGAAAAATATTAATATTAAAAATGTGAGCAATTTTTTATCAAACATACCAGCCCCAAATGCTCAAAATGTGTAGACTAGGATTTCAAGATGTATTTTATGGGATATGTGATTTTATTTTTAGTTTTTTAATTAGAAAAAAATATACGTGAATGGTTTAAAAAATTACATTGTCAGTATAGGTTGGAAACTACTTGTAACCTTTGTTTTCCTGTCCTTACATCAAATTCAACTACCTATATATATTTACATCTTTTATATAGCTGTCCAGAAATTTTCTATGTATATCCAAACTTGTGCTGTGTATACCTTTTTTAAATTAAAAATTTAATTAAATATTAAAGAATACAAAGTATGTGCAACATATGTAAGTTTTAAATAGTAACAATAAAGTCAATGCATAGTACCCACCCCCTAGGCTAAGGAATAGAATACATCTACTATCTTTAAAGACCTCTACATGTCTCTTCTTGATGGCATTTGTCTTCCACTCAAACACCTGATGGGAAAGCACTCTTCATTTCAGGGTTCATCAGTTCCATTGCTTTCTTTACAAATAGTTTTGACCCAGAAGCATGTCCGTCTAAATTTTATAATATTCATTATTTTAAAATTTACATAATGAAATTCGATTTTATTATTTTACTTGGTTATTTTATTTTTATATTGAATTTCATTGATGTTTTCCTCTTTAATTCCATTGTCTCTCTTTTTTTACAAGTTTGTATGTAGCTCATTTCTATTATTTTAGTGGTTATTGTAGACATTTTAATATACATATTTGTGTCTAAATTTAATACATATTTTACGCTGTCTTCATAATAAACAAAAACTTTAAAATGTTTTGAGTTCAATTATTCACCTTCCAAGTTTTATTTTTTATATTAAAGCTTTATTTTCATTTTAATCCCAGAATATAGACATTTATAATATTGTTTCATACATGTTTTCCTTAAATTGATCCATATTTTTACCATTTTTGTTTACCATTTTGTCTTTACCTCATAAATTCCTTCAGTAGTCATTTTTGTATAATTTCCTCCTGAACTACAACTTTCACATGTTCTTTTAAGAAGGGTTTGTTGGTCTTTAACTTTTTGGGGGCTTAGTTTCTCACAAATGTCTTTCTCTCAAAATTCAAATTTTGACCTAATCCTTGAAAGAAACTTTCATTGAATATGTATTTCCAGGATGACAAGTTTGCTTTAATCAGTACTTTGAAGATATATTCTTTTTGGTTTGATTTATATACTTACAACTGGGCAGTCATTTTATCTTTGGTGTACACCAGTTCCACTTTGATCTATATTAAAGGGGATTTATTTTTAGTTATTATATTTGGAATTTATCATAATTCTGAAACAGATGATTTACATATTTTACACATTCTGGAAAGTTGCTAAATATATCTGTTTGAATATCACCTTTCTTTCATTTTTCCTATTATTTCCTCAAAATCTTAAACAGTCTCACTTAAATTTTTCTTTAAATTATCTTCCAAATTTCTATCTCTTTTCTCTCTGTGATACATTCTCTGAATTCTTTCAGATCTCCATCCTAATGCACTAATAACGCTCTTCATTCATGTTTATTTTGTTGTTTGTCATTCATTTTGAAATTTTAATATTTATATTTTTATTTCTTGAAATCCTATCTGGTTATGTTTCAAAACTCTTTTGTCATATTTTATAGACTCTTTTATTGGTAATACTTTCAAAACACCTTTAATTGATTGAATATATTCAGTGTATCATTTTCTAATTCTTTTCAGAGTCAAATTTGCTCTGTTATTTCTGTGGACATAGACATATGATGACTGATTTTTGGTTTGTTGGTGATTTTTAACTGTGAACTAATTTATAGGAAATGTGTCATGAGACTTGGGTTTAAGTTGCATTCCTCCAGAGAAAATTTGGGTTTGCTTCTACCAGTTGTCTGGAATCAGTATGGAACTCAAAATAAATTATCCTCTTGAGATTTTTAAGAAAACTCATTGTTTAAACGTAGTCTGCTAACACAATTACTTGTTCGTAGTAATAGCTCTTCTAAGATTTCTTGTTGACTCTTTTGTGAGGTGTTTTTTTTCCTAATTCACCTTTTCGCGAGGCTGTAAACAGTTGGAGACACAGATTTAGGGAGGGGTTTTCTATTAAATATTTAACCTTCAACAGAGTGTATTCTTTGTCTCTGATCATTTGCAACTATCAGTTCTATCAGAATTAAAGCTCAGGAACACCAGATATGGGTAACTAGCAGTATTAGAACTCAATTCCTTTTCTGGATTTCTATTTATCTCTAGTTCTTTTTTTTTTTTTTTTTTTTTTGAGATGGAGTCTCGCACTGTCACCCAGGCTGTAGTGCAGTGGTGCAATCTCAGTTCACTGCAGTCTCCACCTCCTGGGTTCAAGCGATTCTCCTGTCTCAGCCTCCCAAGTAGCTGGGACTACAGGCGTGCATCACCACACCCAGCTAATTTTTTTGTATTTTTAGTAGAGATGGGGTTTCACTTTGTTGGCCAGGATGATCTTGATCTCCTGACCTTGTGATCTGCCCGCCTCAGCCTCCCAAAGTGCTGGGATTACAGGTGTGAGCCACTCTAGTTGTTTAACATCTGGCAATTTTGCTTATTTCCTCTCAATTTAGCATACACATACGTGCACACACACACACACACTCACACACACACGTGTGTATATATACATATGTATATTTGTGTGTGTGTATATACATCTATATGTGTGTATATATACATATGTATATTTGCGTGTGTATATATACATATATATGTGTGTGTATATACATAATTATAGCTAGCATTATTTTGTTATTCCTAATGGGAAAAATTTTCAAGTTTTTAGTTCACAATACTAACAGAAATAAATGCTTACTAAGAATTTATGACAGTCATTCATACTTCTATATAAACTTTTCATTTTTAAATGTATTCAGCAATCTTCTTGTATTAACATGTACTTTGCCTCATGTTTTAAATGGCTGATATATTAAATACTGTGAATGAAATATCATTTATTTAACAAGTCCCCTACTAATGGATATTTATTTTCAGTTTCTTGTTATTACAAAAAAAAGTCAACCTATATATGTGTGTGTGTGTATGTGAAACTTTTATATATATACACACATATATGTGTGTGTGTATAAAAATTCCATATATATGTGTGTGTGTGTATATATGGAACTTTTATATATATACACACACACACACATATTAGGGTACATATATATGGAACATATATATGTATATATGGAACATACATATGGACATATATATGGAACTTTTATATATACACACATGCACACACACACACATATATATATGGAACTTTTATATATATACACACATATATGGAACTTTTATACACACACACACACACACACACACACATATATATATATATATATATAGGTCTAACACCTAGATTAAATTTATAGAATTAGAATTGCTAAGTCAAAGAATATAGTACTTCAATTTTGATGTTTATTTCTAATTTACTTTTCAGAGTTTGCAACAACTAATTTGGGAGAGAAAAAGAAAATCTGTGCCTGTATCCCCATTGCCTTATCTACATTGGATTTTATGAGCATATTACTATTAATTTGAGGAACAGTTTGTTTCTTAACTTTATTCTAGCATTTATTCCATGGAGATAAAATATACTTTGGAAACGAATGAAGTGCTTTTAAAAGACTTTTTTTATGGCAAGTGAGGAATTAATTTGAGCCAATTTTTCTCATATTCAACTGTGAAATACAATCCGATATAACAGCAATGTCATTAGATCTCTCATCTGACTGTGAGCATCCTAATTGTTTGGAGGGGCCTCAGAATGAGTCTGATTGGAAACCCTGTTCCAACAAGAGTGGTAATGGCTCTTTATATTCAGGATCAAGGAAGAAATCCATGCTTTCTTGTAGTGTGCAGTGCTTTCCTTCTCAGTGTTGTCCCGCCAAGCCAGAGAGTGATAACAAAGAAGACTCAGCTGTTCTTCGACTCAGCCGTTCTTCCCTCAGACGAGGGAAGCTATGTGGGGTCTTCTCAAAACAATTATCTCATTCTGAGCCTTGAGGATATCAAAAGGAAACTCAAGCCATTGAGAGAATGGACTATCCAAGAGTTACTGAGGGAGTTTGGGGGTAGTGGGAAGTTCCAACCAAACTCCATATCCCTGGGCTACTTTAGAGATCAGGTGGTTTTAAGTTCAGAAGAGCTCTGTATTACTCTGGAATTCAGGTGGCACATGTTCAAGGCTACAAACCTCAACAGCACTTTACGGCTAATTACTTTTAAAGAAACCCTGGTTGCCTACACCAGCTGGTTCCCTGGCTGAAACGGGAACTAACAGCTGTTTATGGAGATTATGGCTACACAGTAAAGAATATCCTAACCACCATCCTCCATTACATGGCAAAATATGACTTGGACAGTGAGTCTTTTATTCACTTCCTAGAACCTTATCTCTTACAATTCACTCACCATTTCCTACATGAGTTTATTAGCTTTGTTCATTCACCTTACAACATGGAGACCTATGACCAGCGAGCCATCTATCAATGTTCTGCTGCTTCACCGTGTGTAAAAAAGAAGCCCACTGCATCAGCTCCTACTTCACCTTTGCCTAAGGATCACACTCTACTCATATCTCAACATAATACAAAGCAGTCTAAAAACACCCAGGGTCAACGGAATAAAGAGGAGAGGCCCCTGTCAGGCTTGAAACAGTTTCCAAATAGTACGTCTTTCTTGAAGAAATCTGAAATCCCACCAGTCTATGATAAAACAGTAAGCAAAATCTATGGTGGAATCAAAGACGAAGCCGAATCAGGTAACCACAAAAGCATCGTTTCTACAAATAATATACTCCAGAAATGGGCTACTCCAAGGGAAAGGTCCCCAGGCTTACTGTATTGCAAAAAAAAAGTTCAAGAGAAAAAGACCGAAGGAATAAAGTTGTTTCTAGATCATGTCCATGATCTGGGAAAGAGTGACACAACTGCACACCCCTTCGGTACCCCAGCAATTTCTAATCAGGTGCAACCGCAGAAATATAGTTTAAGAGAAAGAAGGGGTTTGAGCCTTGGCCAGAAGATAAACTTTCAGAAAAAAGAAGAAAACAGCAAATACTCAGATTCTTCACCAAAGACCTTTCAAAGATTGTCCAGAGAAAGATCCTTGAAAAGTTGCAAATCCATAGAGAGAGACCTCTCTTGGAGTAGCATTTCAGAAAATGTCTTTTCTCCTAAGAGAAATGGCAGGAAACTGAGTTCTTTGAGAAAAAAGAAATTGAAGTGTAGACCAACCTCCCAGTTTATAGAAATTGGTTCGCACTCCAGTAGAAGAATCCAAAGACGATCAAGGTCCAGTACTCACCAATCCAAATCCTGGTGTGTTGGATCTAGAAAGAGATCTGTAAGCAGAGAATCGAGTAATCTCTCTCTGAGAGGAAGTCACAGAAGTGAACACTTCCCCCAGAATATGTGCTGCAAGCCCTCAAAAGAAAAACATGCATATGGCAATGAATCAAACTATGGGAGGCCATCTTCAACCACAATCCAATATATGAAGCTTTCTTCAACAGCTGGGAAGAGACACAAGTGTCCTTCTAAAAGTGAAGGTTCTTCCCAAGCAGGAACACACTGTAACAGTTCCACATGCCTACAGCTCCAGGAACACAGACCCCCAAGTAAACAGGAGATAAAGCAAGAAATTACATTTCCTAGAGCTAGAAGAACTAGAGCAGTTAGGCACAGAAAAACCAAATGCCATTATTCAGGCATACACACCACAGAGGACGTCAGTGATGAACTGAGCAACATGGATGATATAAGACAAATGAGTGGCCTTTCTTAATAAGCACTATCCTACAGGAGGCAAATCCACCAAAAACAGCATTTGAATCTTCAGAATATTCACTGGGTCAAGAAAGAATACAAAGGAGACGTAGTATCAGAAACATAGGTGCAAATTGTTTTAAAAGGCAAATCAGTCTACTAAACTAGCCACTAATGTAGTTTAGATTATATTCATACTTTTAAAGAGTATATTAGTCTACTAAACTAGCCATTAAGCTAGTTTAGATTATAGTCATATTTTCAAAGAGTATGAATATAATCTAAAGATGTTACTGAAAAGATTTGTCACATCACTTGGTAACTGAAAGTAAAAGCCTGGTTATTAAATTCAAAGTTCATTTTGGAGACAAATGCAAATCATTAAATTGGTCATATATGTAAATATTTCTGCCTGCTTTTTTCTTATGAACTAAATTATTAAAATATTTGACTTATTTTTTTGTTTCTAGATTTAACTGTAAAGATTGACTATTCAAAGTTCCAAACACCCTGAAGACTATGCTAATTATGCATAAGTATGTTACTAAACATATGTGTTATTGTATTAGTTCATTCTCACACTGCTATAAAGAACTGCCTGAGACTGGATCATTTATAAAGGAAAGTGGTTGAATTGATCACAATTCAGGACGGCTTGGGAGGCCTCAGGAAACTTACAATGATGGCAGAAGGGGAAACAAACACATCCTTCTTCACATGGCAGCAGGAGAGAGAAGTGCAGAGCCAAGGTGGGGAATGCCCCTTATAAAACCATCAGATCTCACGAGAATTCACTCACTATCATGAGAACAGCATGTGGACACTCCCCCCATGATCTAATTACCTCCCCCAAGGTCCCTCCCCCAACATGTGGGAATTACAATTCAGATTACAATTCAAGATGAAATTTGGGTGGGGACACGGAGCCAGACCATATCAGTTATTTTTTTAAATAATAATATATATTGAGATCTGTTACATTTTAGAGCTAATGTATTTTTAGTCCCTGGAAAATAAAGGCAGGGTCACTGTCTTAAGGTATAGGCATTGCCTTAAAGTATTTCACAGCCTAGTTACCAAAGCAGATGTAAGTAAATAGGTAAAAATGAGCATCTGTGGAATTGTTGGCACCCCTTTTATTATGACCCTCTCTCGAGAAATGTACCTTCACATGCTCTGACAAGATATCTTCATTAGATATTGCCTTTTTTTTTTTTTTTTAGATAACTCTGATTCTCCATCTGCAGTACCATGGCTTAATGATGGTGGCTACCTAAGCCAAGCTAATCATAGTATTTTGCTCCTCTGGCCATACAATATAGTATTTCCCTGGTATTTTTCAATCTGAGCAAAAGGGTCATTCTTTTTCCCTGTTAGCACATGGTGAGAAATTTAAAGTTTAGATATTAAGTTGTTGCAAAAGTAATTGCAGTTTTTGTCATTAAAAGTAATGACAAAAATTACTTTTGCATCAACCTAATACTATCAAGAGCTGTATTTCTCAATATGAGAAAGTCAATTTGAGGTAAGATAGGAGAAAGCTAACAGAGTAAAGTGAGACAAGACAGGTGAAGAGATTCTTAGAAGTAGGACTTGGATCTTCTCGAACCCGAGCTGTCATTCTTTTATGTTGTTGTATTATTTTAATCCTCCCTAAGTATTGTGTCAATGCATTTCCTGTTTGCCTCCTTTATTAAATCAGGATTTTTATTCACTTTCAATCAAGCAAGTTACCAGGAATTGGCAGAATGGAAGTCTGCTGGAGAATGAACAGGGAGCAATAATTGTCTTGGGGAAGTTTCTGACGACTTTTTGGAAGTCATATATGGGTATAGTCCTGAAGGGTTAGTAGCATTTTAACAGGTAAATTTATTGGCAAGGGCTATCAAGAAAAAGGAGAGACTTGAAGAAAAGTAAGAAAAATGACATTTTCTAGAACTCCACTTCTAGTGTAGCTGGAGAATCCTGAGAGAGATGCCGAGAAGGGAGGCTGATGCCAAGCTCTAAACAGGCGTGAAACGAGGCTGAGTCCACACCAGTCACAAAGCATCTAAAGTTAGCACAGGACTCAAAATTCCAATTTGTTAAACAGTATTTTGTTTACTTTCTTAACTCTTTTGAAAACGAATAAAGACACATTCCTAAAGAAATCTTAGAAAATCCATGTAACAGATATATATGTGTTCCAGTAAATTTAGTTGTAAACATTGGCATATTTCCTTTTTTTTTTTTTGTATATATCCTTGGTCAAGTTAGGTGAGCTTTCTACTATCAACTATTAGCTAAACCATTCATGGTAGAGATTTATGGAAATATATACAAAGTCTTGAAATTAAAAACAGGAAATCAATTATAGTAGCTCAGAACACCACAATTTAGCAGCAGTTTATAAAAAAGAAAGTACAACTCTTTTGTGGTCAAAAGCATACTCATGAGCCAGTAATGCTAGGTTGCATTCAAAGATGTAGAGAATTTCTCTTGGTAGAGAAAAGCAAAGTAGACATGTCAGTGTCTTCAAATATACAAACGAATGTTCTCTAGGAGTTACATTTTTCTAAATAATTTGGAAAGCAAATCTGGCTTCTTTTAAGGGTAAAATTTCAGGAAGGTGATTTCTGCTTAATCAAAGAAAGCCTTTTTTATTAGACTAGTCATACAGTTCCTTTAAGAGTGAGCAAGAGGCCAGTAGAGAAAAGAAATTCTCATCTTTAGAAGTGTTCATGCTTGGCTGGATTCCAATAATGGGAAAAATTTGACTGGATGCTTTCTAAATTCCAGTGTAACTCAAAGATTCCAAGACTCATTAAAGAGTCAAATAAATTTTCTAATGAATAAAAACTATCATACCCTTAAATATGGAAACAGCATTTCATGGATGGGAAAAATATATTTAATGATAACACAGTAACAATAACAAATACTGAAAGTTTACTATCTGTGATACACACACACACATACAAATTCTATAAGGTAGTACTTTAATTCACATTTTATCAATAAGGAGAGCTAGTAAATGTTGTGGTATGAACTCAAACCTAGATGGTCCCAACTCAAGTAAATGAAATCTGGTACTACCTACTTTTTAGATGTTGTTGCCATTTTTATTTATGTATCTTTCACATCCTCTGGTAAACACATTCACAAATACTATGTCGTTTTACTATTACAAAAAGAGAGTAAGGTTGGTTTAATTAAGCTCATCTTTTCCACAAGGGAAATGAGTTTGAAAGAGATTATATCATAACAAGCAGCAGAGCTGAGAGTAAAACTGTAGTTCTAACTGTCCATGCTTCGCGTTTTTATAGCTCATTCTGGTTGACTGAGCTTTTCAAATCTAACTCAGAAATACTTACAACCATTGATCACCTGATCCTCTCGGCTACTGAGAGTACTTTTTCATTCAAAATCCAGAATACCAACATCATCACACAAGATGAGGTGCCAAGGAGGCACTTCTATTTATTTATAAGGATAAAAACGAATTCCTCTTTCTGAAGTTACCCTGAAATGTCCTTCTGATGCCAGTGGGGTTCATCTCAGCCAGCTGGGAGGAGGCAGGTGACTGATTTTCAATATATATGCCTCAGTTCACACAATATCTTCTATGGCAATGTGGGTCAGCTGAAACCTTGGAGGTCCAGGGCCAGTTTTTATCTCTGTCCTTGACTTCCTAGTGCTCTTTTGGGGTGATAACTCTTTAAGATATATTTTATGTGGCTAATAAAAAGCAGATAAGGAGAAATGAGTTGTCTGAAGAGACTTGAAAGTCATTGTCAGAAGTGAATATAAAAAAGAATGAATTATTAATACTTACAGTTTTCCATTGTGCATCTTTTAACTAATGAGAATTTATCAATCCCCACAGATACATCTTAGAAAATGCCTTCCACCTGTGCACATTGGAATGCTTAAAGTATACTCCTAACGTCTTTCTCTGACTCTGGGCTCTCTTTTTCCAGGTAAGCATCCACACTGCTACTGTCATTCTAATATTACACATTTATTTATGTGATTTGCCTGCCTAAAATTCTTCATTGGTTCCCTGTTGCATAGAGAATTTGGCTTTAGCTTCAATCCATTCCTCTATCCATTTGTACTGGTAGACAAACACACAAACACAGACATGCATACATATATATGAATCATAAGAAGACACCATTATCTGCACACATCATTTCTTATCAATAAAATAGGTTATAACTTCCCTGTCTTAGACAAAATGCATTTCTGCCACAACGCTTACTCCAGTGTCTTCCATATTGTTCAATAAACATATTTTCTCTAATTGGTTTGGTATTATTGAACTGTATGATATTGGATAAGCTAACTTCTCTGGAATTCAGTTATTGCCTCAGTTAAATGTAATTGATTCAGTCTCATTTTGAACCACTGATCTGATGTTCTGCAAAACAATGCCACTGCCTTGCATCTGAGCCTTCCTCACCCTTCTCTGAGCCAGTGGCTTTGACTAGGCTCAACTTTCACACTCATTTGAACTTTTTTTTATCACATTATTGAGGTTTATAGTGGATTTTAAGTGGTTTACCAGCCTGTAATACAATTTGGAAACACTCTGCTAGAGGATCTCTAGATTTCTTCCCATTTTGAATGTGCTATAAATCTTCAATTTTTGATTTAATTAAGTTAGTTACATCAAAGCGACTATTGAGCTACTGGGAGCATTTTACAACTAAGAACTGATAAAAAAATTTTGTCACATTATTAAGTGCTCCAAAGTAAAATTTTAGAACATTGTATGGAAATACTGTCACATGCAGTTTCATCTCACTGGCATATAGTTTGTTAATGTAAATTATAAAGTATTTGAATATAGATAGCTTCAACAACTTCAGTTATGTTCAAAGTGTAAATAAAGCTGCATAGTGGGTTGACAGGTATACTTTTATATCAGGCTTCGTAACAAATATGTTATAAATATTATTTTGTGTATTAAATATTACATTAAAACATGTTTTGAAATATGAGGATTATGCATATACACTTATTATTTATATATACTTATAACTCAGAAGAATAGGAACATAAATGCAGGGCAGTGATTAATCACTCCCGTGCTTAACCCTTCAATACTTTCCCAGTTTCTACTACAGCAGATCCTTTGCATTTTTTCCTTTTTAATTCCAAATTCAACCGTTTCAGTAGCAAGTCAGTTTCTGAATCAGGCCAGGCCATTGCCCATCTTCATGCTAACTTCTTAGCTTAGAAAGTTGTTGCTCCACTGTTGTTTAGAGAACACTTTCAGAATCCATTTAAGGGACACCATCTTTCTGAAGTTTTTATATTTTCTCAACTGCCAAGCTGTTAGAAGTGAACAATCACTTTCTTTGTGCCCTTACACTTCTTTTCCTTTCTTTCTTTTTTAAATTGAGACACCGTCTCATTCTGTCATCCAGGCCGGAGTGTAGTGATGTGAGCACAGTTCACTGCAGCCTCGACCTCCTGGGCTTAAGTGATTTTCCTGCCTCAGCCTCCCAAGTAGCTGGAACTATAGGAACATGCCACCACACCTAGCTAATTTTTCTGTGTGGTTTTTTTTTTTTTTTTTTTTTTTTTTTTTTTTTTTTTTTTTTGCAGCGATGAGGTTTCACCATGTTGCCCAGGCTAGTCTTGAACTTCTGGGCTCAAATAATTTGTCTGCTTCGGCTTCTCAAAGTGCTGGGATTTCAGACATTGAGTCACCATGTCCAGCCTGTGCCCTCGAGCTTCTATTGTAAAACCGAAAATACTTATTTTGTCATTTTTATCTTACATGTCTGAGTTCACTCTCCTATACCTCTCCCTTAAGAATGAGAACTTCTTCAAGAAAAGGACCAGCCTAGCACATAGTAAGTGCTTAGTTAAGGCTGACTGGAAAAATGGATGATGAAGGATACAGAACAAAAGTGTGGATGTGAATTGAATAGGATCAGTGATTGTGGGAAGCATCATGAGGAAACAGACTCAAGAAGGACCCTTGATCCATTTCAATCACTCTTCTGTGTTAGAATCTAAAAGTCAATTAACTGTGCCCAGGCAAAGTAAAGCCCAAGGAGATCCTAAGGAAGCCCATAGATAGATGATCACTTATATGTTAACATGAAAGCCTTTCTGTACTATATCAAAAGATATTTGTTACTTGATAGAAATTCAGAATCATGGGCCCCAACCCAAACCAGAAATTGAATTTTAATATTATCCCCTGGTGATTTATAGGCAGAATATTTTGGGAAGCACTTCTTTAAAGACACAGTTTTAGGACTGAATGCCAGCCATAAATTATTATTCTACCAAAATTTTTAAATACAAGTTTGTTATCATGTAGTAGCCAATAATGGTGACTATAATAAATAAGATTTCAGGTCAAACAAAAATTTGAGGTTGACAGTAGTATAAATAGAATCTAATTAATGAATTTAAATAGTTGTTCCTTATTTATTATTCCTTGAATGAGTTTATTTTTAGAAGAAAACATACGTATACTATATAACTTTTACATTATATATGTAAAAATGGATGGACTAGTCCATACGTGAAACACACATGAATGCATATACCAAGGCAGAAATGCATTGGTAGAGTATGTTTATGAAGTCCACTAAGATTTTGTAAAGTATTTAGGGAAGCAGAATAGCATAGTGGCTAAAAGCATAGACTCCAGTGATAAGCTGCCTGGAGTTAGATCCTTACTCTGTGCTTATTAACTGGATGACCTTGGTCAAGTTTTGGAACCTCCATTCCTCAATTTCCTCATCTATAGAATGGAGATAACATTCCAAAGGGTGGTTATGAGGGTTCAATAAAATGTAAAATTCTTAAAACACTGCCTGGCACATAGTGGTAGATACACAGACACACACACACACACACACACACACACACACACACACACACACATACATACATTTATATGTTGGGGGAGGGGAGAGAGTGAGAAAAAGCATAAGCAAGCTATTATTACTATTGTCATTATTAAAGGCTTAGCATATGAGAAAACACAGGTTGGTTGGAACACAAGAATCAGCTCACCACAAATTAAGTGTATTAATTGAGTGTATTAATCAGAATTCTCCAGATGAGAAAAAAACAGTAGGATATACATGGATATATATGAGGAAATTTATTATGGGAATTAGCTCATAGAATTTTGAAGGTTGACAAGTCCCACATTGTGCCATTTGCAAGTGGGAAACCCAGGAAAGTCAGTGGTATAGTTCAGTCCAACTTCAAAGGCCTGAGAATCAGATGATCGTATAACTCCCCATCCCAAGCTAAAAGCCTGAGAATGGGGAAGTGGGTGCTGGTGTAAGTCTTAGAGTGCAAATGCCCAAGAACCAGGACATCCCATGGCCAAGGGCAAGGGATGATGGATGTCCCAGGCCAAGGAGGGGAGAGAATTTCCCCTTTCTCTGCCTTTTTGTTGTGTTCCAGCCTCAACAGATTGGATGATGCCTGCTCACATTGGTGAAGTGGGTCTTCTTTACTCAGTCTATCAAGTCAAATGTTAATTTCTTCTTTTGGCCCCTACTTGGCTCCCAGAAATCAGCCATCTGGGCATCCCTTAGACCATTCAAGGTGACACTACAATTTATCATCACAAAGAGTCAGAGAAAAGAGAAGGGCAAATGGGAAATTGTGAAGTAATGAGCATGACTGGAGCTCAGAGCGTGAACAAGGAAGTGAAAGACGTTCAGGAGAGTCGGGCTCCCTTAAAGGACACAGATGCAGAGAAGAGGAAGAAACCAGCAAATAGGAGCCTATACAAGGTACCAGGAACAGTGACATCAGCCTTTAAATATATTAGCTGGTTTACTCTCAACTCACTGATGAGATCTGTATTGTTTACTTCATATGGCAAATGTGAAAACTCAGATGCACAAAAACTAAATGAAATATCTGAGATACAAAAACAGTGGGCTGGGCACTGTGGCTCATGCCTGTCATTCCAGGACTTTGGGAGGCCAAGGTGGGTGGATCACTTGAACCCAGGAGTTCAAGACTAGCCTGGACAACACAGGGAAACTCCATCTCTACAAAAAATTCAAAAACTAGCTGGGTGTGGTTGCACACACCTGTAAGTCCCAGCTACTATCGAGGCTGAGGTGGGAGGAGGATTGCTTGAGCTTGGGAGGTCAAGCCTGCCGTGAACCATGAGCATGCCACTGCACTCCAGCCTGGGTGACAGAGCAAGACCTTGACCCCCAATTCCCTAAAAATGAAAGGTGATAGAGCTTGACTTAAACATAGGACTGACTAGATTTTACTGTCTTATACCTCACACTTATCTAAATAAATCCTTTTCTGTAACAAGCCAGTGGGTCATGGATTCATCCTTTCTGATATGACTAACTTCTTTTAGTAAAATGAACGAGATGAAGATGAGGAGGAAGATCATGGTGATGATGGCGAGCAACACTGCTGTAGTGCTTTCTGTGTGCCCAGCACTATTCTGAACATATTGCTGTGTTACCTCTTTTAATCCTACCAAGAACTCTATAAGGTGGGTATACTATAATGATCATAATTCCTATTATAGATATAAATATCAAGGCACCGAGGACTTAAGAAATGTGCCCTAGGTAACATGGGTAATAATGGAGGAAGAAAGAAAGAGGAGGAAACCAGCAATGAATGAGAATATACAATGTGCCAGGAACAGTGACATCAGCCTTTAAATATATTATCTGGTTTAATCTCCTGGGCTCTGACCCCAAGCAGTACAGGGCCAGTTCCCTGCTCTTTACCATCACACTGTTCTGTTTCCTTGTAAAACAACAACAATAACAAAATGTTGGTGGAGAGGCCAAGAATTCGTGTTTTTGCGGATCTATTGTGTATTAGAGCACAGCCCCCATACTTAATTCTAATCACAAATAAGTGAAGTGAGAAGTTTTGATTTTAGACTTTAGACAACTGGGAAACAAAATGGGTCATATAAATGGGAGAAATAGAAGGCCCTGAAAATATCCATGTTTCAGTTGAATTTGAATTAAGAAAAAATGAAACGCTACCAGGAGTCACCAAAATGGTTCTGTAAAGGGCCAGATAATAAATATTTTAAGCTTTGGGAAAACGCACTTCCGTCACAACTTGCCACCTCTGATGCTGTACCATGAAAACGGCCAGAGATGATACATAACTGAAAGGGTTTAGCTTAATACTAATAAAATTTTATTTATAAAACAGGTAAATAGTTTTCGGACTCCTGTTCCTAATCTTCAGGTAATCAAAAGAACATGACGCTTTTCTTTGATAGTTACCAGGCAGTAGGATTCATGAGAAAGGAAATATAGTGTTATTTAGGATTCTGTTTCTTAAGAGTTGAAGTCACACTGATGAAACCTGAAGAGTTGCTGAAATATGTAAGAGTAGAGCTACAAAGGGCTAACTCTGCCGGTGATCTATTTTTGGAAAGGCAAAATATTTCAAGGGATGCAGATGCTTTGCTTTATGCCTGAAGTTACAGGTCAACCATGAATCATTCCTTCAGCAATAAACCCTGGAGAAGATCTTAAAATTATGAAAACAAGGTAAAGGTTATTTTCTTCAAAAATAGCTTCTAAAGTAGGGTGTCAGATTGAGATCACAAATTGTATCCTCCACTTTTTTCTTCTCTGCTTCTTATCCTATCACCAGAGATATATGCTACCTCCATGATGAAAAATTATGGTCATTTTGTCTTGAAAGATATATTGCATCCACATGTGGGCCAAGTGATTTAATCTTGATTAGTGCTGTCTGAAGTCTTGTCAGATGGATTAGCAATTGGTCATGTATTTCACAGCACTGCTATTAAATCTACTGGGAATTAACATGTTAAATCCATAATCATACTTTATTGCCTGTATAATCCTGGGTTAACTGAGAAAGAAGTTGATTCATTTTTCACATGTTCACCAAAGTGAAGTCATATTTTTCCCTTAACTAGTAATTAACCTTTATGGCTTTATTAACTGCTTTATTAAATTTAAATGAAATGTTTATTGGAAAGAGTTCATGGGAAGTGTAAACCACAATGACACTGTGGCCCTGATGATGTCCTGTTTCTTGGAACTTCTCTATTAAAACGTTCATATTATAAGTAGTCCATTTTTTAATCACGAGATACCAGTGCTTGTAACTTAATAGGCAGTGCCGTCTAACAAAAACAGCGATGGCTTTGGAGTCAGACAGACTTGGATTCAAATTCATATCTAACCACTTATAAGCTGTGTGATCTTAGGCAAGTTACCTAATATTTCTGCACCTCAGTTTCCTTATATGTAACTTAGGAACAATAATAGCTAATTCAGACCATTGGTAACGAAAGGTGAATGAATTAGTAGGGAAGATTAGAGAGGTAGTTAACTTACAAGAAGTAATTTTTATCAGTCTACTTTGGGTTGAAACAAGGATATTTTTGTATTACACTCATCTAGAAGAGAGAAAACTGGAGGCCATAGAATAATATCTGTTTCTAAATGCTCCCCAACTTTCCTCAGCCTGTGGGCTAGATGTGAACCCTATGTAGAGAGAATCTGTGATACAGACTGCTAATATATTTTATTAAGAGTCTTCAGAATTGCCACTAGTCTAAACAGTCCCCTTGTACAAGTGAAACGAGGGTGCCCCTTGGGGCAGAGATAACCCTGTGGACACATGGCTTGACGAGCAGATGAGGCTTTGCATAAAGGTGATGGACTGGGGCTCTTGGTAAGCAGAGCATGGGTTTGGTATGACCTGCCCTAGGTTCTCAGTAAGCTCTTACTTAGATTCCAAAACACATCTCCACATGGTGCTCTGAACCCCAGAGTTTTAACTTGGCATTTGATTGTCCAGTTGAGAAAAATTGCACACTCTGTCCCAATAGGTGTGGTTATGTGAATTAGTTACAGGTAGGGGGATGTGTACAAAAGTGAAGTCTATAATAGCTTCCAGTTATCTCCTTAAGCAAAGTCTCCCTTTTTCTTCTGTCTGGGGAATGGTAACAAGGTAGCCATTTTGGATAAAGATAGCCATATTTTGAGGATGGCAGGAGCTAATTCACTAAACTGGGTGAGACAGAACAACTAATATCAGCCCCAGGCTTTTCACTTCTAGAAAATACATCGACAGAAATAAACTTTTATCATGCTGAAGCCACAATGTGTTGGAATCTTTTTGTTATATCATTCTAGCTTGTAGTCTACCTAATATGGGGCTTTTAGACCTGAGTTGAAGGAGTATTTTTGTGAAGGACTGATTTCCAGTGACACAAGTAATGTTGCTTTGGGTGCCAGGGAAAAGGTATGGCAAAGTATAGAAGGGAGCATGTACAATGCTTTGCACGAGTGGCAGTGCCTAGGAAAACTGCAGCAGAGCAGTGATTCTGAGTATAATACATGACAGGAGATGAAAGATACCCAAGAAACTGGGCATTGCCGTGACTCTGTCCAGCTGAACTGACACACAGGAGATCTTCCTATGGACTCTCTATTATGCTTAGTGAGAGCAATGTCACAGGTGCCTAAGATCTGTACAGCAGATGATGGCAAAAAGCAGACATTTTGGGCCATCAGTGTAACTCTGACCCCACGTATACTCACAGGCTGACAGGACCTTGAGACAATCAGGGATCAATCAGGAAAGTAGAAATCACATTATTTATTTCAAACAGAGATACTTTGATAGAAGACACTTGTTTCAAAAGTGTTTGAAGTGTTGAGGAAGATCAAGGAAAGGTGGAGTAACACAGAGATTAGAAACTAGAGAAGGTTCCTAGGATTGTAGGGACAAAACAGAGGAAATGATATTAACAAACCCAGGGGAGTACTCACTACTGATGGTGGTGGTGGAGACCACTACAGTGATGGCAGCTGCTTCTCCTAGAACTGTTGACTCCTCTGGGGCTTGTAAATCCTAGCAGACATTACCTGTGGCCCATTACTACTTCTGCTAGTAATTACAAATGCCAGTGGAGATCAAAGCTTCCTGATGCTACAAGATAGGAAGGGGGGAGAGGGGGAGAGAGAGAAAAAGAGAGAGAGAGAGAGAGACTTTTAGAAACTAAGGTTGTTTGATTCTCTTGTATATTCTCAATACTAATTTTTTTTCAGATGAGTAGTCTGCAAATATTTTCTCTCATTCAACATATTGTCTCTTTACTCTGTTGATTGTTTCCTTTGCTTTCATGGCCTGTGATTTTGTATTCTTAGCCATAAAATCATTGCTGGACCAATATCCTGAAGCTGTTTCACTCAATTTTTTTTCTAGTAGTTTTATGTTTAAGTCTTTAACGTATTTTGAGTTGATTTTTGTATATGGTGAAAAATAGGGCCAACAACTCAAACAATTTAACAGCAAATATGTATATTTATATCCCATTAAAAAGTAGGCAAAGGGGGCAGGCATGGTGGCTCATGCCTGTAATCCCAGCACTTTGGGAGGCTGAGGCGGGCAGATCACCTGAGGTTGGGAGTTCGAGACCAGTGTGACCAACATGGAGAAACCCCTGTCTTTACTAAATCCACAAAATTAGCTGGGCATGGTGGCACATGCCTGTAATCCCAACTCCTTGGGAGGCTGAGGCAAGAGAATCGCTTGAACCCAGGAGGCAGAGGTTGTAGTGAGCCGAGATCACATTGTTGCACTCCAGCCTGGGCAACGAGAGCAAAACTCCAACTCAAAAAAAAAAAGTAGGCACATGATCCAAATAGACATTTCTCAAAAGAAGATGGAAGTAGTCAATAGGTATGTTTTTTAAATGCTGAACATTGCTAATCATCTGGGAAATGCAAACAAAAACCACGGTGAGGTATTATTTTGCCCCAGTTAGAATGGCTATAATCACAAAAACAAAAAATAATAAATGCTGCTGAAGATGCAGAGAGAAGGGAACCCTTATACACTGTTCATGAGAATGTAGATTAGTATAGCCATTAGGGAAAGCAGTGTGGGAGTTCTCAAAAAACTAACACTAGAACTACTCTATGATCTGGCAATCCCACTACTGAATATTTATTCAGAGGAAAAGAAATCAGTTATTGAAGGAATGCCTGCACCCCATGTTTATTAGGGCACTATTCACAATAGCCACAATATAAAATCAACCTAAGTGTCCATCAACAAATGAACGTGTAAAGCAAATGTGGTATATATGCACAATGGAATAACATTAAGGTGTAAAAGTAATGAAATTCTGTTATTTGCAGTAACATGGATGAAACTGGAGGCCATTATGTTAAGCGAAATGATCCAGGCACAGAAAGATAAATATTGCATGTTCTCACTCAAATATGCAAGCAAAACAGGTTGATCTCATAAAGGGAGAGAGGAGAATGATGGTTCCCGAAGGCTGGAAGGGTGGAAGAGGGTGGATGAGGAGAGGTTGGCTAATGCATAAAAACATATAGTTAGAAGGAATAAATTCTAATGTTGAATAGCACAGCAGGGTGACTATAGTTTAACAAAAATTTATTGTATATTTCAAAATAGTCAGAAGAGAAGGGTTGAAATGTTCCTAACACAATGAAATAATATTTGAGGTGATGAATATCCTAAATATGCTGAGTTGATGGTTGTATGCATGCAGCAAAATATCACATGTACTCCATAAATATGTAAAATTATGTATTGCTAAAAATAAAGCTAAGATTGGAATATGTATTCATTTTATAATGGGAATTCTCACATTAATGGGGAGAAATTAGAGGCCAGAGAGGCCAGAAACAGGGAAACCAGACGGGAGGTTGTGCTGTCCCAGAAGTGTCTAAACAATGCAGGGCAGGTGATGAAACTCCAATGTGTATATGGTGATCAGGAAATTAAATATAAACCTTTCTGTTTCTTTAGCATCTAAGATTAAGTTCTATCTTCCTTTTAAATACACAAGAGTAAGTTCATGGCACATAAACAATTCTTCAAGCAGAGAATAATATCATACTGTACCTGACATATACTCCCACATATACTCCCATTGCTTCACATTTTATAAATTTTTCATAGCATGAAGTTTATTTCATAGCAAATTATGAAACATTGAATTAAACATAAACCAGAATGCTGAAGGAGTAACAGCAGCATGTCAAAATTTCCTCTGCTCTTGGTTAAATTTTAATAAAATTTGCTGGCCTTCAGACATGGGCACTTAAGGCTCATTACTGAATAATTCTAATAAATGAATGATATGTATATTTAAAGAAATATTTTTAAATGTACTAATTTTGTGGGAATATTGATGCCCATTTACTGTACTTTGCAATTCCTTATCTTTTTTCTCAAATGGTCATTCTATCTCAGGTTTTGATACTTTCAGTACACAAATTTTATCTCCATTCTTTCCATGGACTGGTACCTTCAATGCCTAACTCATATGAAGAGTAAGGAACCCTACCTATTGGGATTGTAATGACTATTTAACTATGTCAGAGCAGGCCCATAAGATCTGACCCTATTTCTATCTGCTCATACAAATGATGGAGCTTCATTTATCACATCATTTCAAAATGATGTCTTTTATACCTGACTGATTTTCCTTGGGTCAATATTACTGACAAATGACTATCTCCTTCAATACCAACCGGTGATAACTCTTAATGTGTCTTATACTCGCTGAAGATTAATTTAAACTCCCAGTGTACTTGAAAGCCAGGAGAAGTCATGCTAAAGAGTATTTCTAAGGTTCTTGAATGTCCGACACTCTGCTACATATGAAATATACAAACGACATAAGATAATAATTACCACTCTTTGACTGTCTGACAATCGGCTGAATATTTTACCCATATTATTTCAGTTCATCCTCTCAATTATGCTGAGAGGTGAGGTAAGTATTTTCATGCCTGTTTTATAAAGGAGGAGACAGAAAGTTGGTGACTGTAAAAAAATTTCCAGGGATTACAGAAATAGTGAACAGTAGAACTGGGATTCAAACTTAGATCGGGCTAAACCCAACACACATGTCACTTACCGCCTGGCATAATCTCAGACAAAATTACAGTCTTTGGGTTAATCATCTCCTTTAGGGCATTAAAAAGAAGACTCACGTAGGGGCCATTTTATTACCGAAATCTTCTCATCTGCCTCTATCTACACACACAAATTTTCATGGACGTACCTTGGCCAAGCAAATACACAATCAGCAAAGCACTGGCCTTTATCTGCAATGATGAGTCTGGCATTTGCAGCATTTCCATGTCTGTCTATCTTATCCAGGGCTTTTCTTATATGTGTGAGTGTCCTCTAGACCCTTCCCCTGCATATCTTGTGACATTAGATCATCCTTCACTACAACAGGTGATCAGGCAGTGGGGCTCCAAGGCCCCTTGAGCCTTCTCTGTCCCAGATTGGTACCTTGAGCCTCTTATTTTCCTTACTCTACAAACCCCAAGATTCTCAGATTTCCTTCTTTTTTTCTAGTACACTTCTAGGACTGTTGTACCCAACACAGTAAGAGTCAGTCTGCCAAGCCCCTCTCTTTTCACACTATCCACAAGCATAAACCACCAGGCCTTTGGTGTGTGTGTGTTTCAGAGTTTTTAACCCTTATTAAAAACAGACAGGGAAAGATAAAAATAAACAAGGAAAAATGACAGAAGTGCAAAAGCATATTATTGCTCCTGACTTTATTAAGTTGGGGAGCATTCATCTAAAAACCCCTGCTTATACTCTGCCCTACCTAAATAACTGATGACTCTTCCATGTCAACATGAGAAACTTCAAACTCCTCATTAGGGTTTTTAAGGCCTCGTACAATGTGTTCCCTGCTCTGCTGTCCAGTACCAACTCTTATGACCCTTACCTGTTTATCTCACACACCAGACCCGGAACACTGCAGCCCATGCTCCTTTACCCTTACCTCCTGTGCACCTGCTATTGCCCCCGTGACTCCTTCCCCACCCGGACCAGGAAAATGCCATTGTCCTGCAAATACCAGCTCCTATTTCCTTTCCCCATGAAACTTTCCCTGATTCCCTCGGGCATCGTGAAGGGCACTTTCCATTCTGTTCACCTGACAGTATTTTGTGTCTGATTCTCTTACAGGCCCTTGTCTCACTGCATTATAATCATGGTTATATGCCTGTGTCTCCCGCTTGAATAAGATTTTATTAATGGCAGAGACTATGTTTTGTTGACCCCTGAGTCCCTTAGCACTTCCTGAAGTGCCTGGATTTTGCCCCCCACATTTTCTGAAGACATAAATGAATAAGTATATGGATAAATGAATCAATATGCTTGAGACAAGGGCAAGTGATTATTATAACCATGTGCCTCACATCCCAAGGCTAGAAAGGTGAATGACAGTTACAAAAACTCCTGTATTTATAACGTCCCTATTCACATCATATTGCTACTGGAGTTTAGCATTTTATACCAGTTTTTTTCTACCTAAGAATGTGGAAGAATCGCTCTTTCCCATCAAGGAGAGGCAGTGTGTCAGTCTGATGTGTGTCCTGTGGCCGAGCAGTTTCCTCCACGAAGTGATTGCATGTCAGCTGGTGACATATTATGGCAGGCGTCACAGCAAACAGCTCCCTTTGGCACAGAGGAGAGTTAATGAAGGGATAGGAGAACATCTTGAAAGATTCAGGCAGCTTGCTTGAGCGCTGGGATGCGAGGGAAACAGAGGCCTTCCTCTCAAGCACAGGAAACGGGGTCCATTTGTGGTCTTGGAGGGGAGCAAGGCTATCACAGAAGCCCTCGTGTTGCCACCTTCTCAAGTTGCTACAGACACTGCTATGTGGGGCTTTTCCCTTTTTTTCCCCTTATTCTGAAGCAGAAAGCCAAGGTATTCCAAAGATCATTTTAGGATAAGGAGCATTAAAGATGGGTGCCTGTCCTCAGTTGTTTTTGGGGAAAAGGTGGACATTCTCCAATCTTTTGGTGTCTATTTTTCCTGAGAAAATGTTCTCTCTCCTTCTACTTTCTAATTTTCAGATAATATGATACCTCATATGTGGAAAATAAAGGTGCTCACTGATGAGAACATTTATATCTGTATTTAGTATTATTCAAGATTAAGATATGGGTCCAGCTCTCAAGTAGAAACAGGGAGAAACATGAGCTAATCAATGATGACTCCATGACAAGCATGCTTTACAGAACACAAAGGAACAGAGTTCATGCTAAGGGACTTCAAATCATACTCTTCATGGTTAAATCAAAGCATCCTGTGGGAGGCAGGACCTGAGCTATGAAAAATCATCAGGAGTTTAATAGATTAAAAAGAGTTAACAAGGCTTTCAGGTCAAGTGAGCAACACAGGTGAAGGTAGGGAGCAGCGTGTCTCTTTTGGGAATTCTAACCTGCCATGACTAACATACACACTGGGAAGTGGAGAATGGAAAAAAATGATGCAGGAGAGTTCGGTTCAGGCAAGGGTGTGAGAGGCTTTCCGAGCAATGTTGAAAAGCTGAGATTTTATATTAAGGTATCAGGGGAGCAGCTGAGGGCCACATTCCAAGAGTCCAAATCAATTAAGAAGATGTGGCCATAAAGAACCTGGTAGACAGAGCTGTTTTTTTTCCATTCGACCCCCAGCGTGGAATGCAAGGAGTTGGGTTTCCTTGGGCTCTGACAGCAGAAATCAGCAGCCTATGCACTATGAGAACAAGAGCCTCAACCAGATGTAAAGCTACTGGGGGTTTGGACAGGATATAGCTAACTGCTTATGCTTTTCTTTTTCTTTCTTTCTTTTTTTTTTTAATTTGAGACAGAGTCTTGCTCTGTCACCTGGGCTGGAGTGCAGTGGCGTGATCTCAGCTCACTGCAACTTCCGCCTCCCAGGTTCAAGTGATCCTTCTGCCTCAGTCTCCCGAGTAGCTGGGATTACAGGTGCATGCCACCATGCCTAGCTAATTTTTGTATTTTTAGTAGAGACAGGGTTTCACCATGTTGGTCAGGCTAATCCCAAACTCCTGACCTTGTGATCTGCCTGCCTCAGCCTCCCAAAGTGTTGGGATTACAGGTGTGAGCCACCGTGCCTAGCCTTTCTTACGCTTTTAATCAAATCACTTCATTTCCATAAGCCACCACTTTTCTTTTTTCTTTTTTTAACCTGCAAGATGGATATAACAATTTCGTTTCCACAGCCTTTTTTGAGTATTAAGTAAAACAACACATCGTAACAGCGAAAAGTGCATAACAGAACACCTAACACATACTTGGTGCTCCACAAATTGGTTAAACTTATATTGTGACATATTTAGAACTTTACACCAACAATCACCAATAGAACTTTCTGTGATGATGGATATATTTTATATTTGTGCTGTATTGTAGTATTGTATTGCATTGTAGCCACCAGCAACACGTGCCTAACAAGCACTTGAAATGTGGCTACTGCAACTACAGAACTGAATTATTAATTTTATTTCATTTTAATTAGTTTAAATTTAAATAACGTGAGAAAGTGCTAGCGTACTGGACAACACAGCTTTACCTTCTACAAATTCTTTACATAAATACAATATTTTGTTTTAAAAATATTTTTAGAACAAAAGTTTCTAAAAATATTTAAAGCCTATAAGTTTGGTAATTTCCAATTTTGATGACCTAAAAAAATTATGTCTCTACTTAGTATTCTACTCTATTTACCAGCCTGAATTTTGAAATACCTTTGATAAATTTTTTTAAATCAGGAGAATAATTTTGATTTTGACATCTCTATATACATATTATAAAGTAGATGAATACTGGCTGGACATGATGGCTCATGCCTGTAATCCCAGCACTTTGGGAGTCTATGGCGGGCAGCTTACCTGAGGTCAGGAGTTCAAGAGCAGCCTGGTTAACATGGCGAAACCTCGTCTCTACTAAAAATACAAAAATTAGCCAGGCATGGTGGCGTGTGCCTGTAATCCCAGTTACTTGGGAGGCTGAGGCAGGTTCTTGAACCCAGGAGGTGGAAGTTGCAGTGAGCTGAGACTACGCCATTACATTCCAGCCTAGGCAACAAGAGTGAAATTTTGTCTCAAAAAATAAAATAAAATAAATAAATAATAAAAATAGATGAACACCATAATTAATTTTAAAAAGATTATATAACAGCATATATAAAGTGATGTCATTTATTTTTTAAAGCACATGTAAATTATAACACTTTATTATGGAAATGCAATATTATATGTGATTTTTGAAATCTCCTCTCTGTTTTGTATTTCCTGAATCATTTTCAATGAATAGAAGTTAATTTTATACTTTGATCCTTTTTGCTTTTGTTTCAAAACTAAAAATGCATTAACTAAAAAGATTCTGGAAAACAGAATAAAACTGTATTCACAGAATGTTATGTCTCCATTTAAGGCACTTAATCTTTTCTTTCTGTCATAAGTAAAGGACTAGCCCATCTTGATTAAAGTTAAGGAAAAGGGAGTTGAAGCAGCTTGTCTAAGATTCATTCACTTCCTTTATCAAGAACATGCTACTAAGAAAAGGCAAATAGTTCAGGTCACCCTGTCCAACTTTGTTAACATGATAATTAGACCTCTTGCCAAATAATCTAATAATATTTGCTGAGATAAGTGTCTTTAACTATTGAGTATTCTTAACAAGATGTCTCTAGTTATATACCACAGAAATTAAACCCAGAATCTCTGGGTTAATGAGTATGACCCCACCTCTTGGAAAATGGTATGTAAGCTGGGGTAAATAAAATATAAGGAAACTTTTAAAGTTCATGGAAAAAATGAAATTAAAAGCTAAAAAAATATATTAATTAATTACTCAACATAAGCTCCATCAATAGTTTTGTAAGCAATGAAACCAGCCACTTACCACATTCCTAAAGGACTGAGGGTCTTGTGAACAAAACCAAGTCAATGCAGTCTTCTTTACATTATTAACTAAAGAAAACCAAGTGCCTCTTAAAGATTTTTTTGAGGTTAGGAAACTAAACGGCAGAGGACCAAATCAAGACTGTAAGGTGGATGCCTAATGATTTCCCATTGAAACTCTTGCAAAATTGTCCTTGTTTGATGAAAGAAATAAGCAGGAACATTGTCGTAGTGGAGAGGGACCTTCTGATGAGTCTTTCTCAGGGGTTTCCTGCGAAAGCTTTGACTAACTTTCTCAAAATCCTCTCGTCATAAGCAGATGGTACTGTTCTTTTGCCCTCCAGAAGGTCAACAAGCAAAATGCCTTAAGCAACCCCAAAAAACTGTTGTCATGACACTTTGACCAGTTGCTTTTGCTTTGACTGGACCACTTCCATCACCTCTTACTAGCCATTGCTTTAATTGTGCTTTGTCTTCAGGATTGTACTAAGAAAGCCATGTTTCATCACCTGGTACAATTCTTTGAAGAAATCCTTAATGATCTTGATCTCCCTGTTTAAAATTTCCGTTGAAAGGAGCTGGAGGTCATTATTCTAAATGAAGTACCTCAGAAATGAAAAATCAAATATCATATATTCTCACTTATAAGTGAGAGCTAAGCTATGAGTATGCAAGGGCATACAGAGTGACAGAATAATGAATTATGAATACTCAGAAAGGGAAGGATTGAGATAAAGGGAGAAAAAAACTACATACTGGGTACAACATATACTACTTGGGTGACAGGCACACTGAAATCTCAAACTTCATGTAATTTGGTTACATGATTCATCCAGGTAACCAAAAACCATTTTCTCTAAAAGCTATTGAAATAAATACATATTTTTCAAAAGAAAGCTCTGCTCTCATCTGCAGCTAATCTGGACACAAAGGTTTTGGGACTTGTGTATTGGAAAGTTTAGTCAACTTTAATTTCTCAGTCAGAATTGGGTAAGCTGAGTCATTTAGATGTCTGTGGTGTTGACTATTCTTTCGCTGTTAATTTTGGATCCTCTTCAATTAGACCATGAACAGAATGAATCTTTTTCTTAAAAATTGATGTGGATGGTCAGGTCAACAGATGAAACCTGCTTCAGGTTTCATTCTTGACATCATCTCATCTCTTCTTAAAATGAATTATCTACTTGTAAACTGCTGATTCCTTTGGGGCCTTGTCCCCATAAACCCTTCATAAAGCAGTCATGATTTCACCATTCTTCCACCCAAGCTTCACCATAATTTCAATGTTTATTCTTTCTTTGATTTTAGCTCTGATAGGGACTCTTTCCAGACTGATGTCTCATTTTCCTCAGTGCCTCAAATGAGATCTTGTTCAGACATGTCATAAAACGTTAATACTAATTTATTACGGTACAAAAAAATTTTAGCAATCGACGCATAGATTTTTCATAATACACATTTCCCAAGAACTTTTTGAAGACACTTCATATAATGTTTTGTAAACAATTAATAACAGCTTCCCACTGTGAGATTCAATAACCTATGTATCTTACTTACAGACCTTGTCTACTCTGAGCCAGAGACTATGTCCAGTGCAGGAGGAAGACCTGGGCATAGCCCTCAGAGTCCCAGACTTCTCTCAGTTTTCTCTTAGCCTCTTGAATGTCCATATTCTTAAAATTATTAGTAATGTTTGATACTCTGAAAAATCTCTGATTTATGTGAGTCTGACAATCAGATTGTTTGCATTGACTCAAAACTTATACAAACCTCATTTATTGTCAGCTCCAGTGAATTCTATTTCCTGCCTGGAAGAGAGACATATATAAAAAGAGCAAAGATCCCCATTTTTTCACAATTTCTTCTCTTCCTTTTTAGTAGTCTTCCTGGGGCACAGGCAAGTATTTGTTATAGTAACAACAACAGCTATAAAACAATAGATTCTTTCGTTCATACTCTGACTTAACAAAAAGAATTTGAGATGCCTACCTTAATTGTGTACATTCCACATTTAATTAATTAATTAATATGTGGTTTTCTTATCACAGTATGAGTTCCTCAAGGCCAAGGGGGTATGCTCATTTTAGATCCTCAGCAGGTATGCAAAACAAACCTTTTTGTTTGCCAGTGTGTTTGTTTCTCTTTATTAAACTTAACCAGATATATCCAACCATTTCCAGATTTTCTTAGATTTTTTGAGTAAATATAGAATTTTAACCCAATACGTTTAGAATTTGAGCTCAGATAATTCAAGGTTTATGCTCCACTTCTCTCTTTCTGGGTGCCAATCCCAATGCAGTGGGTTTACATGTATCATTGCAAAGGGAAAATGAGGTGGTCTATTGCCATTCTGTGTCCTTTACATCTTAAACTGAGGTGTCTTCCCTAATCTCTATGCATTGCTCCTGCACCTCCCATGTTGGTGTCTGCTAAATAATTTTGGATTTTCCTTACATTTATTCACTGAGTCTAATGCATCCTCACTCCAGCCCTAGGAATATTGCTAAATACTTGCCCCCTCTTTCAGACATTTTTGTTCCCCTCTGAGAAGTACAGAAAACTTTTGAATGTTTGCCCAACTGCCATACCCAGGTGTTTAATATTCCTTGAAACTGCCCTCAGACCTAACATTGAAGTAGCTGACTCAGCTGATATCCCATCTTTCAGCACCTCATGAAGCTTCTCCGTGAGGACAGAATTTTGCCCCCATTTGAAAGGTGAAACACACACTTGGGCTTCTTTTCACAGGTTGCTAATTCTCTCATTCACGCTAGATGCAGGAATTATAGTAAAACATAGGACTTTGCTTCTCATAGAACCATACCAGCATCTACTTGTATTGCTTTTCTATGTCAGTTTCCTCAATCATAATATCTCCTTAGTTAAACTTCACCTCCTTCCATGTGAGAGAAATAGCTCTTACATTACAAAGTATAGTAGTAGCAAGTCATCTCATCTTTTACCATCGATATTCCAAGCCAAGTTTTTGAAACGCATCTCAAGAAAGCCTGTAATCTCACAAAAAGCCAAGGTCCTATAATTCAAAATTATAACAGACTTCAAGTCCGTATCTTGGCCCTGACTTTGAAAAAAAAAATCACATCTTAACAATAAACCTAAATATATATATATATTTGCTTTCCCTGGGATTTTGACTTTCCTTTTCTAAGGTGAAATAAAGAACAAAGCAATGAGACAATAAGGATCATGGAGTGAATGGAATAAACGGGTATACTATTTTTGCAGCAACAAAAAATAATTTCCTTCACATTGCCAAGCTGTGTCTCATCTTACATCTTTAGTGCTCAGAACAGTTTGATATATAGAAGATAAAAAGTAAATATTTGCAAGACCATTTAGTATCTAAAACAATAATCTGAGTTAGCCAAGGAAGAAAATATTGTCACTCTTACTTTACAGGTGTATAGCTAGAAGCTGAAAGTCACTGGCAGAACCAAAATTGAAGCATAGACATTCACACCAAGTCCAGTACTCATTCTTTCATACCACAGCTGCTCTTGAGCCCTTTCATTTCAAATATTCCATTTCCTTTATAATGTTGACATACAAAGTTTTTACTACCACTCTTACTAACAAATATGTTTTACAATATAATAAAGTACCCACACACTTGTATCTATGTAAGCACGTATAACTGAGATTAGTTTTATGAAACAATAATTATTCTTATTAACTACAATGCACTTCTATATTCTCTATTTTTTTTCTCCTGTTCTGTTTCACTTCATTTAAAACAATACTGGTCATGACGTAGTAAAGCGACTTCATGATCTTCGAATGGAAGGTGGAAAACACTGTACTAAAACATTACCTTTTCCCTGTCTCCCGGCCCCCACTAAAAGAGCTCCAAGGCCAATTTTACTACAGAAAAATACCAGAAAACCCAGGCTGAGACTTGATTTATGTATTTTATCTCAATATCCAAGATTTTAGAATCCCAAACAAAATTTCATGAAAAATCCTGTAACACTGCGTTCTGCGGCTTGAATCATGGAGAGGGAATTTCTGGCATTTATCTTGGAATTTGGTTTTGTGGTTTCAGTGGACACAACTATACTTCGCTCCCTGCTGGGAGTCATATTGAAGATGCGATGATCACACAAATTAAAGATTCTCAACCTTGCCTGAATATTAAAATCACCTAGAGAGCCTTTAAAAAAAAAAAAAAAAAAAAAAACAAATCTGGGCTCTATGCCAGATCAGTTAAATCAGAATCTCTGGGAGGTAAGAACCAGGAATGGGTTCTATTGGAAAAGCCCCAGGTAATTTTTAAGTGCTGTCAATGTTGCCATCTCATGCTCTATGAGAGTCAAATATTGTGGTTTCCGTGGTGCAATCTCACATTTTTACAACTATCATGAGGTAGGAAATTATTCTAAAAACAATCTCTGAAGGATCTATTCTGATATTAACATGGGTATGGTGATACTGTGTTCAAATTTTTCCAAGAAACTAATTTGAATATTTCATTCCATTGTTTCTCAAAGTATATTCATGCCTATCATACTACATGGCTTCAGGAAACTCTGGTTCAGACACTACTACATTCTCTATTCATGGTTTTCTTATTATATTGTATATAAAATTACCTGGAGAACTCATGAAAACACAGCTTCCCATGCTACCTCCTGTGACCCTGATCTAGTACATCTAAAGAAGGGTTTTTAAATTTGAACTTTGAACACACTCTCAGAGATGCTTATGCAAATGCTGGCTTGGCCATTACACTGTGTGGCACTGTCCCCTAGTCCTACTTTAAGCTTTGGGTTCTGCAAGACCAAACTTTAAACACAGGTAGCACCTCATACCTAGGGCTACATGATTAGGCCCTGAATAAAAACTATGTGGAGGTACCACAACTGCTTTATGAGTTATTATAATTTTAATATATGAACAACCGTGAAGGTGATCTATGAGTTAACTGTGGACTAAACTAACTTGTTCACAAGATATTTCAAGTACATAATAACCTGCCTGAAAACACGTAGGTCACAGAACAGGGTCCTGGGAACAGGCATCTTCTAGTCCAGGGACACTGAAAAAACAGCCACTAATTCAGCAAGAAAGTGGCCCTTCCATAACATCATTCATTAGCAAGAGTTAATTGTGCTACCAGGCTCTACCAGGCACTATCCTTCATAATGATTACTCAGAGGTCAAGACACCATCTCCATCCTCAAACTTCTTACGATCTAAAATGGCTCACACACATAAGTAATGCAGTGTTACCAATGCTAAGATAAAGATAAACACAGATGCTGTATTAGCACAGACAGGAAAGAATCACAGAAGGTCTCTTCGAAGAGGTAGCATCTTGAACTTAGCTTGGCAAATGGCTGCTCGGCGTTCTGGGGAGCTCTGAAAAGACCCATAAGCCTGTTGAATCAGAAACCATATTTTACCAAGATTTCTGTGACTCTAATGCTCATTAAAGTTTGAGAGCACTGATTTAAATAAATTCCAATTTTCCCAACTATAAACATTAGATTTAATACTGACCACATAGATTTTTGTAAAGAACAATTTATAAAGTGAAAGTAACATTGATAGGGTTTAGATTGGTGTCCCCAGCCAAATCTCATGCTCAACTATAATTCCCAATGTTAGAGATGAGGCTTGGTGGGAGGTGATTGGATCATGGGGGTGGTTTCTCGTGAATGGCTTAGCACCATCTCCCTACTGTGTGGGTAACACCCCCCATGGGCACCGAAGAAGGAGAACTGTCCAGACCTCAGGCATTAGTGCCTGAAGAATATCTTAGTTTATAGTGTTATTGCTCAGCTGTTTCCTTTATATAATCCTTCATATATATAATCATGTATTAGTTTATAGAATTAGTGCTTGAAGTATAACTGACTGCTCAGATATATCTAGCATACTTAGTCCTATATAATCTTTCTATATAATCAAATAGGTATTGTAGTCGGAGCTGTACTGACACATTTAGTGCTGATTTATATAATCCTTCTATATAACCATATAGTAGGTTGTAGTAGGAGGAATGCCTAGAGCAGTCACAGAACAGAAGCAGCACATGGGAAAACAGCCAGACCAGGAGGAGAACCAAAGACCCAGGCGGTGGCGTCCCTGCCTGAAAGGGCATGCACTGTATGGCAGGCTTGGAGCAAGTGCTTCTCCTCCTGATAAAGGAGTTGTAGTATCCTGCATCCAGTTCCTGTGGAAAGCAGGCCTCAGGCCTGAGATCCTGGAAATAACCGAGGGAGGAGAACCCATCTGGTGTGACCTCGGCTGTACACCCTGTCAGTCTTTTCTCGCTTCTGAGCTAGCTCAAAGAATCCTCCCATAAATATCTTAAGAGAAGAACACAAGTCTGTCAGCTCCCACTACATTAAGCTTACAGTACCCTTCTATTAGAAATCCTTTGGAGTCTCCATCCCCCGGATAAGAAGTGTGGCGCATGACACCTACTGCCCACAGCCCACCTCCTTGCCTCAGTGATGTAATGGGGGCGGACCCCTTTTCTGTACACGACCCTCTATTACTGTGCACGGCACAGCCCCCTGCTGCACATGGCCCACCTCTCTGCCCAGGTGACATAATGGGGTGGTCCCCTTGCTTGTAACTCACATGATTATGTATGCCCTATTACTAAGCCTATAGATGATGACCTCACTCATGACCCTGCCCTCTGCTTGTACCTAATAAATACAGATGCTCTGGGGCATTTGGGGGCTGCCACTGATCTCTGCTCACAGGTGGTGTGGCCCCCCGAGTCCAGATGCTCTTCACAAGTTCTTCAGTGTCCTGTCTCTTTACCTCTTGGATCCTGCACCTCAACCCAGCATAAGGGACACCCCATGACCCCGTGGGGACTCCACAGCACTACACTACTGCTGTTCTCCTGACAGAATTCTCACAGGATCTGGTTGTTAAAAAGTGTGTGGCACCTATCCCACCCCTCTTCCTCCAGCTTCAGCCACGTAAGACATGCCTGCTTCCCCTTCATCTTCTGCCATGATTGAAAGTTTCCTGAGGCCTCCCCAGAAGCTGAGCAGATGCCAGCATCATGCTTCCTGTAAAGACTGCAGAACCATGAGCCAATTAAACGTCTTTTCTTTATACATTACCCAGTCTCAGGTATTTATTTATAGCAGTGCAAGAATGAACTAATATGAATACCAATGTGTATTATCTCTTGAGCCTACTGTTCAATGCTGTAGAGTTGAAAGAATATAAAAAAGAAAAGAAAATACTACTTCTTGCATTATTTCTTTCTCAAATCTTGAATTTTACAAGGTGAAACTGTCTTAAGAAATAGACAAGAGGAGGGCGGTGCCAAGATGGCCAACTGGAAGCCACCACATTTAGAGACTCCCATCAGAAAAAAACATAATAAGCTTGTGAGTCCTTCATTGGCAACCAAAGTATCCAGGTTCTCACATCAAAATTGACTAGAAGGCTGGCATAACCTACAGAGAGAAGAAAGAGCAGTGTGGCGCAGTGGCCCACCTGAGAGCCACACAGGGAAGGGGAACCTCCTCCCCGCAGCCAAGGGAGGCAGTGAGTGAGCACACTACCTAGCCGGGGAAACTGCTTTTTCCACAGAACTGTGCAACCCATGGATCAGAAGATCCCACTCACGAACCCATGCCACCAGGGCCCAGTGTACCAACTCTGGAACACGCAGATTCTTACAGCCTCTCAGCTGGAATCTGCTTAAGCCTACCAAACTCATGTGGGTGCGGGGGGTGGGGGGCAGCCACACACCATACTGGCTGTGGCTGCCTGCTGCCTAAGCCTTTTGAGTTCCTGCAGAGAGAGGCAGCAGCCAGCACTAGGCTTCTAAATGACCTGTTAAGCATCCTGGGCAGGGGACGGGAGGCACCAGTTTCTATAGCTCCAGGTTGGCTTTTCCCCTGCTGGGAACCAGGGAGGCTCGATGTCCTGGTTCCAAGACTTGTCCCCACAGTCCAACATACCAGCTGTAGCCAGAGTGCCCCCTCAGGCTTAACCCCAACCCATCCATCCTTAGTGGAGGGTTTCCCTGCAGGATCTCTAATAACTCCAGTCAGATGCTCAGGAACAGAATTTGGATCTCCCTGGGCCTGAGCCTCTAGTGGGAGGGGTGGCCTCAGTCTCTGTGGACCAGCAAACTTATCCTCTCCTCCTGGTAGTTTCGAGGAATCCAGGCAGCCCAGACAAGTAGGTTTCTCCCCAGCGAAACACACCCTCTCCACCAAGGGACAAAAGTGCTTCATTAAACAAGTCCTGCTGCCTGTGCCACCCAACTAGGTGGGACCCTCCAAAGGGGCTGTCAGACACCCTATACAAGAGCAGTCCTAGTAATGTTAGGTTGGTGCCCCTCAAGGTTAGAGGTCCCAGAAGAAGGATCAGGCATCCATCTTTGCTGCTCTCCAGCCTCCTTGAAAGACATTTCCAGGCATGGGAAAGAATCAGATGAAAAAGGCCTGAAGTGAACCCCCAGCAAACTGCAACAGCCCTACAGAAGAGGGACTGGACTATTGAAAGAAAAACAAACAAGCAGAAAGTAACAACTAGAACAAAAAGGCCCTCACAAAAACCCCATCAATGGGTCAGCAGCCTCAAAGACTGAACTAGACAAACTCACAAGATGAGAAAGAATCAACAACAACAAAAATGCTAAAAACTCAAAGACCAGAATGCCTCTTCTCCTCCAAATGATCATAACATCTCTCTGTCAAGGACACAGAACTGGATGGACTGAGGATCAGATGGATGAACTGACAGAAGTAGGCTTTAGAAGATTGATAATAAAAAAAACTATGATGAGCTAAAGTAGCATGTTCTAACCAATGCAAAGAAGCTAAGAACTTTCCTAAAAGGTTAGAGCAATTGCTAATAGAATAACCAGTTTAAGAGAGGACATAAACAACACAATGGAGCTGAAAAACAGCACAAGAACTTCATGAAGCATACACAAGTATCAAGAGCTGAATCGATCAAGAAGAAGGTCTGATATCTGAAAGGATATCAGAGTTTGAAGACCACTGTACTCAAATAAGACATGTAGACAAGAATAGAGGAAAAAGAATGAACAATGCCTCCAAGAAATATGGGCCCTCATAAAAAGACTGAACCTATAATTGAATGGAATACCAGAAGGAGACATGGCTTTTGGATCTAGGTGTTTTAATTGTGATGCTAAGAGTGTTGATTTGAGATCTCTCTAGCTTTCTGATGTGGGCATTTAGTGTTATAAATTTCCCTCTTAACAATGCTTTAGTTGTGTCCCAGAAATTCTGGTACTACATTGTCTCTTTGTTCTCTTGGTTTCAAAGAACTTCTTGATTTCTGCCTTAATTTTATTATTTTTCCAGAAGGAATTCAGGAGCACGTTGTTGTTCAACTTCCATGAAATTGTGACCATATAATGTCATATGGATAGGAAAAAGGCTTTAAAGGAATATTCCACAGTGTTATCTTTGTAACTAACCCAAGAAAATAAGATCACTAGATAGTCTCCCTTTCTGAGCTCCGTATTGTCCACAATGTGCATGTTTTGATCTAATAAAAATCGATACTCATTTTAAAATGAAATGCTCTCTTCTTTTCCTGTCTTCAGAAATAATCACTTTCCAGTTTTGAGTGGGACTAAGTTTATTGCAAAGGAACATTTTTTAGTTTTAAGTGAGCTTATAACTGAAATAATGTCTTCCATTTCATTTTCTTTCCTAAAAATGGAATGTGGAGATGTTTGATTTGGAAGATGTATTTACAAGCTATTCTCAAGACCAAGCGCTTTCTGGTGCCCCTCCCTTTTTAACTACAAAATAATATTAACAGTTCCCTACAGCCCATTCTTATCAGGAATTAACTGGCTTTCCCTCTGCTACCATCAGTTCCTGGTAAACAGAAAAAGAAGCAAATAAATAAATATAGCAATAATTTCCCAGTAAACAGAAAAAGAAGTAAATAAATAAAAACAGCAATAATTCAGACAGGTAAATGCCGCCCACCTCCACTACAGGGTGTGTTGTGGGTGACAGGATGATTTTGCAGCCTGTAAAAATGCAGAGGGTATAGCTAAGAAAGTATTTCATGTAAAAAGACATTGAAAAGGTACAAGGGTCTCAATGGACTAGAGCAACTGTTACCCAGACTGTGGCAGTCTGATCCCCAAATCTCTTCATACTAAGATAACCATACAAAAACCTCTGGAGATAAGCACATTAGCCTGCATTAAGTTGCCTGCCAGGTCCCACGGGAAGGATCCTGCTCATTCTTCGGTATCATGACCATGGGTGCTGATCCTCTTGACAACCCGCCCTGACTCTGCTGTCAATTACCCTCCCTGCTGTATTACTTCTGTGCCTTATCCAAGCTTCTGTTGCTGGTTTCACTCATAATCGTTTATGTGACAATCTCTCCATCCAGCTATAGGCACCCCACATGTAAGAAAATACACTTCCTGTGTCTCTGTCCTTAGGGACCAGCTCTGGAACTGCGACCTAATGATAATCAGTACACATTCATACAATTGAGCTAAAATTCCTGAGGACTACTTCTGGCCTTCAAGCCTGCAGGCCTATAGGCTACCACTTATTTAATAAGCTGTTGTACTGAACAGATGGATTTCAAACTCCAGAAATCCAGTTCTAGAGTATTCGCTTTTAACCACTAGGCTAGCCAACCTCAAGATTTCCCCTCTTAGGAAAAATAAGTAGAAGGCTTTGAAACATAATCTTTTAAGCTACACACCTAAGGCTCCTTAGGTCACGTTCTCTCACTTGAGATATCTTTATATTTTGAAGGATTTATCCAATTCATGCTGATATTGATATCACTGAATTGTAATTACTAATGTCTGCATTTCAAATCTTGACTATTATCTCACCTTCCTATGAACCCTCTATAAGCTACTCACTCTGTGAGTCCCCTGCCTTATAGTCTCACAACACGAATCCTTAGCAATCCTTGTAAGTATTATACTTACAACAAAACTGCAACAGTTCAGTCACTGTAATATTCACACAGTAGGAATCTCAGAACATAGCCATAAAGGGCTGACTGTTTAATACTTTTTCAAAGTGATGGCTCACTCAAGACTGTCCAATATGATCTTTACTGCCTCATATTCCAGCCACAGCTGAAGATTTCAAGGTGTGTTCCTTCCAAAATCCTATTAAAATGTTAGTAAATGTTAGCCCCAGAGATCAGAGTGATCAGAGATATTAAGGAATTTTTATAATATGGAAAGCAGTATAGATTTTATCTGATAAAACCAGAACAGAGAAAGCCAAAAGCCCAGAACACATAAAGGAATCCATAGTTGAAGAGGAAGCTGTGGACAAGGACTCCCAAATCGGTCATGATGCCAAAGTCTAAGTAATTAAAGAAATGTTCAGAACAGCCAGACAAGTTATCCCTCTACTATCCACTCCACCACACACACACACATACACACACGACAAGTCAGGCAGATTACACACACACACACCGAGGCAGGCAGATTACACATACACACACACACACAAAACGAGGCAGGCAGATTACACACACACACACACACACACACACACACACACAACAAGGCAGGCTGCAATGTGCCTTCTCAAACAAAGACATTCTGCCAAGGCAAAGGTAAAATCTCTAGTAATAGTATTTTGGCGCCAGAGTTAAAGCTCTCTTTAAGGTATCTGGCCTGTGTTTTCCCATTCATACAAATCGGGACAGGTTGACAAGCATGCCCATGAACAAAGAGCTCGTCATTACCCTGAGCATTCTCACCTGGTAACATTTATATTTGATGTTGCCGTGGCTTGGGATGTTCTTCACCTGATTTGCACATAGCTTTCTTCTTTCTTCCTTTGGGCCTCTGCTCAAGCTGCCATCATACTAATAAAGCTTTCTATGACTAACCCGTATAAAACAGTCACAAATCTTTCTCCATTCACAGCAGTATCTAGCCTCCTTACTCAGCTTTATTTTACTATCTGAATTACTATTTTTATTTATTTGTTTACTTGGTGTCTCCCTCTACTGAAACATAAGCTTCATGTGGGTAGGGAGTTGGTTTGTTCACTGATGATTTTCTGGTGTTTATGACAGTATCTGGCATTCAGTAGGTATTCAACAAATAATGATGGACTATATGAATGAAAGAACCTGAGAATGTGACAATAAAGCTCAAGATGCCAGGTGTTTTGTGGGTAAAGCAAAAGGTCTAAAAATTCACAGGATCTGAGAATAATGTCTTCGTGAAAAGTGGATTCTATTAAACCTAAAGCAACAGAAACTTTTAATATTTTGAAGGTATATTGTTATGCCCACCAAGAAAAACAAAAACATTTAGAACCTCCAGAAATAGAGATACATGCAAGAACATCACAGTCCAAATATAAACTAACATGCTAAATGCATTTTAGTGAAAAATGCATCATGACTGAGCAATAAAGAGAGTGAAATGAAAGAGACTGTTTGACTTTTATGCTTAGAATATTCAGCCTCCAGTAGCACAGGTTTGGTGTCACAGAATTGTTGATTCTTATTTTCTCCTATGTATCCCAGCCCACCAAGGTAAGAAGAACCTCCTAAGTAATAGCTGAGCAAATTGCTTCATTCTCAGACCTGACCAGAGAGTTCCCAGTGGTGCAATCTTTATCTTTCCTAGTCCACGGTTTCTGCAGGAACTGCACTACCAGTATGTACTCATTAGCCATGTGTGGCTATTTAATATTAGTGGAGTTAAAATTATATAAATTTAGTTTCCTTTCTAGTCACACTGGAGTGCAGTGATGAAATCTTGGCTCACTGCAACCTCTGCCTCCTAGGTTCAAGTGATTCTTGTGCCTCAGCTTCCCAAGTAGCTGGGATTACAGGTGCGTGCCACCATGCCTGGCTCATTTCTTTGCATTTTTAGTAGAGATAGGGTTTCACCATGTTGGCCAGGCTGGTCTCAAACTCCTGACCTCAAATAATCCACCTGCATCAGGCTCTCAAAGTGCTGGGATTACAGGTATGAGCCACTGTGCCCAACCACTAGCCATATTTTGATAACTCAATAGCCACAAGTGGCTCATGACTACCACTGAATAGACAGAGAGACAGATAGATAGACGATAGATAGATAGATACATGCATGCCTGTATGCATACATACATACATAAATATAACTGAACAGTGAAGAAACAGAACATTTCCATCCTTGAAGAAACTCTTATTATTCCAATAAATGATGGAAAGCAGTAGAAAAAAATGAGTCAAAAAAATACACAACAATGCATCCTAGTATTTACACACAACTAGACAAGTGACATGTTTGCAGTTGCCAATACCTTCTTAGGCAGGGAAGCCTGGATTTTACATGTTTATACAAAATCACAAGTTCATCTCCCCTTTGTTTCACACAACTGAAATTCTTGCTTAGAATCTAGCTCCATATTTATGGTACTTTGTGAGGCATTATAATATGGATGAGAAATAATCTCTTGTTTCTGTTCTATTTTGGGTAGTAACCCTTAATAATGCTAAGGCAGCAGAATGCCCTTCCAAGTGTTTTGCAAAACAGGTTTCTGTGATCAAAACTATGTAAAAGTAGTGTTTATTTTCTATCTGTTGCTCCTGTTACATTGTATTATCTTTTGAATTTTGGAAGAGGCATATTCTCCTTCAGATTGATAGATTTAATTATTTCTAAAATACAATTGAAACTTGAAAATTAGAGTTTAACATTTCTTTCTTTATTAGGAATCACAATATTTGGTTCCCTACTGAATAACATTTGCATAATAATAATTTTGCAAATGCAGCTTATTAATCTTTTAAAAGCTAAACCATAGAAAAAGCATTGAAGGTAATTTTAATTATACAAGGGAATTCAAAGTCAGGTTGGTAGCTTAAAATCAACCACAGAACTAGTAAAATGCTACACATCAGCCCTCTGCTTTCTCCACCACTGACTCAGTTTATCATAAACCACTGGGCATGAAGCTCTACACGTTTGTCATTTTATGATTTAAATGGTAAATATCAAAGAATACCCTCTATTATGACAAAAATAGAAACAGAGATTTACATATATATTACTATGAATAAGAAATGAAACCAATAGAAGAATTAAGTAATAATATAAACAACAAAAGTAGTAACATAAGTCAACTAAATTCCTCATTTTTCATAGGAAAAGTTTACAGTTACTATGTAAAACAGATAAATTGGGAAACGTAGATTTCAGCATATCGTTTAGAATAATTGTGTTAACAGAAGGTTTGGGGAAAGGAAGAGCGAAGTATATTTCTTTTCATTTAATATTGCTTCACACTATCTAAACTTTTATTACGTGCATATGTTATTTTAAAAAATGTAAAATGTTCAAAATAAGACACATAATAATTACTATATTGACCTCATTCCAACAAACTTTTTATATGAATACATAAATTTCTATTGATCTTATACTTTTAAAGGCAAATGAACAAAAAACATTTAATAGGTATATGCCATGTGTGCTGTTCTAGTAGTTTCTATATTCATTAATTCTTAACTGTTAAACCCGCTAATGTCCCTGTGAAGTGGTTATTATGGAAGAGCACTCTTGAAATTTAGCAACCTGCAAAGAGAAGGGGTATATTTGGGGCAGATTTTTATAAAGTCCCTACAATAATGGGGACACCCGATGTTAACTGTGTATAAAACTAACTTTGTCAGTGATGTTAGATGTGGAACTATATTTCCCATTGAAAAGTCCTTCATTCTTATTAAAGAATAAAGACTGAGATGTGACTAGAAGAAGAAAGTATATTACTGTTTGATCACCCTTGCTTGGCCACAGGTGGGCAAGCAGATTGACCTGTCCATCCAAGCTGAGTAATTCTTCACTCCTTCACTTTTGGTTTATGACTTTATTTCTTCATCCTTGGCAAGAGCAGAAAGTAAATCATGGCATTTCTTGGCTGAAAGGCAGTGAAACAGCTGTGACCCTTGAGATATTGTTTACTTTACTGCCTCCCGATACACACTCAGTCACTTTTGTTGGACATGCTTGATGGCTTTCGTTCATACAGTTGGCTGTTCCGTCTGCTCCACCAATTGATGGAGAGGCAGAGAGTAGCTGCATTAAGCTACATTCATTAGTTCATTTGTTAAAAATTTATGAGCACCTACCGTCTGCCAGATACTGAGGCAGTTACAAATAGAAACAAATCAGGAACTCTACTCTTAAGGACCTAACAGTCTAGTAAGGGAAAATAGACATGTAAATAATAATCATTATCCAGTGAGAATGAGTACTAAAACATGTATGCATAATAAAAAATAAAAAACAGAGAGAAATAAGTTGGTATGGGAGAAAAGCGGAGAGAGGCAAGATACAGGAAGGTTTTACAAACACAGGGACATTAATGTATACCTTTGGGATAAGCAATGGTCAGGCCTAACGGCTTCATGAAACAGTAAAATGTAATGCTCCCAAATCAGTAACTGTGGCACAGTCGTGGGCCATAAAAGGTAGTAGGTTGCATGGACATGCTGATGTGTCACCCAGATCACTACTTTAGAAACAAAGCATTAATGTCAACTGCCAGTGGTGTGACCTGATGAAGACTCAAAGCTTTATCTTTTCCCTGGAAATTGCATTCTTCCAAAGCCCCCGCAGCCAAGAGCATGCTCCCATCCTCAGAGGTAACATAATTCATCTGATTTATCAATTTAGGGATGCAAAACCTTAACTTTCTTTCCTCAGTTGGGAGGTAATTATGACAGGCCATCTGATTTTCCAGATTTCCAGAGCTACCCATATGTGGGAAGCTGAAAAATCACCCCCTAAAGATATTACATCCTAATTCCTGTAACATGTAAATATTATTTTATATGGAAACAGGGTCTTCACAGATATGTTTAAATTAAGGGTTTTGAGATTGGGAGATTACCTGGATTCTCAGTGTGGTACCTAACTGCAGTCCCATAAGGAGAAGGTGATTTGAGGAATAAAACAGAGATGAGAGTGATACAGCCACAGCCAAAGAATGCCAACCACCACCAGAAGAGGAAAGGAATGGGTTATCCCCCAGAGCCCTTATAGGAAAGATACCTTGTGATACCTGAATTGTGATTCAGTGATACTGATTTCAGGCTTCTGGCCTCTAGAACTTTGAGAGCAAAAAGTGTGTTGTTTGAAGTCACCCAGTTTGCAAGAATTTGTTACAACAGCCACAGGAAATGAATATACCCTGGGATCAGCTGAGGCTTTTTTACAATTGCATTTCAGTTCAACTTCTCTTTCTGCCAATCCTGTGAAACAAACTAAGCCAAGTCTAAGTTGTCATTCTCTTAGGCTTTCCATCCTAGACCAGCTTTTTGTGGCTTAGGCCAAAACATTAGGATATATAAGAATTTGTCAGGACGAGGGATATGATAGGTAAATATATGTGTCAATTTGTCTGGGCTAATAAGGGATACTTGGATAGCTGGTAAAAAATTATTTCTTGTTGTATCAGTGAGGGTGTTTCTAGAAGAGATTAGCATTTTAATCTGTAGACTGAAAAAGAAGATTGCCATCACCAAAACCAGTGGGCATCATCCAGTCTGTTGAGGGCCCAAATGGAACAAAAAGATACAGCAGGAAGAGCAAATTTTCTCTCTCTGCTTGAGCTGGGACATCCATATTCTTCCGCCCTCAGACATCAGCATGCCTGAGTCTTAGGTCTTCAATGCATACTGAGACACCATCGTCTCCTCTCGTTCTCAGACCTTCAGTCTTGGACTGACTGGAACAACACTACTGGCTTTCCTGGTTTCCAGCTTACAGATGGCAGATCTTGAGAATCCTTAGGTGCCATAATCAGGTGAACCCACTCCTTATAATAAATATTTTTCTATATACAATACCTATATATGTTCTATTTGTTCTGTTTCTTTGGCAAACCCTAGAGAAAGGGGCAATGATGGGGGGGGAACAATGTGTAAAAGCAAGAGAGAACCTAGTGAATTTGAAGAAGCTCTGGGTCATTTTGGGCATAGATGTTATGGTGAGCCTCACATGTTGAAGCTGCACTCAAGGTATCCTTATGGCCTAATTTCCTATTTTGTTTTTGACTCCTGTCAAGCCCAAACCTGACACTAGAACTGTGGGCCCACCTCACTCAAGTCTTTTCATTTTATGTTTGGATATTATTCCAAAAGCAGTGGGGTTAATATGGAGCAACTGTTTTGCTGGAAGGTAACAAGATCAGATTGTGTGTTTTAAGATCATTCATCTGCAGTGCGTAACTAGGAGTGAAGGAAAGCAGAGCAGAGGTAACAAGAGTACGATGAATGACAAGGGCAAAGGGGAATGAGGACACGTGAACTCAGTATGCGTTTCGAAGACTTTGAAAGGAAACAAGGAAACAACTTCAGAAAACACCTATGATCAGTTACGGCTGACCTGGAACCCCATAACTAACATCTAGAGGCTAAAAATGTGAGAAGAAAACAGTAGTTCTGAGGACAATGTACCTTTGCTTGTGGCTGGCAGAAAGTTGCAGGGATCTGGATCATTTGCCTAGCTTTGAATAAGATCTGCCACTTATTCATAAAATATGGTTAAGCAAGTTTTATAAACTATGTCTGCATTTTTCTTATCTACATCATAAAGATAGTGATGATACTTATGGTGGTTACTGTGGGAATTAAATGTATTAACATATGTAAAGCACTGAGAATAACAACTCACACATAGAAAATGCTTAATATTATTAGGCATTATTTTTCCAGTAGTTGTCTCAAATGTTTTATAACAAAGAGAGCTGCTTTCTATTTATCAGAGCCCCAGAATTTCAGAAAATGGCAAGGAGAAAAGAATATGTTTATTAAAGTTGCTAATCAAAGTTGGAAGAGATACATTGATACCAGAAACTTCACCTCCTGCCCAGCCCCCATTCTAACTTCCTTCTCCTCTTTCCCCACTGAGGATGGTAAGAGAGGTAAGGAAATGTTATGCTTAGAACTAAATGGAGTATCCATTGTCATCTTGGCAAATCACCCATCCAAGGCTGAGTTTACACTACAGCCTGTCTCACCCTTTGGATCCAGCATTGGACTTGAACACCACCAGTAGTCAGAAATACAAACAGTCCTCATCCTCATAAATTCAAAGTCTAGTAGAGGGCACAGCCTAAAGTGAACAATTATGTAGTTATATAACAACATAATAAATGGCATAATAGAAGATGACTCGAGGATGAAGAGGAAAAAAGAACTAATTCACCTTGGGGAGGCCAGCCAGGTTTCACCCACACAATTTATCTGTGATGATAAAGCTTTTCTTGCCAGGCGGAGAGGTTGGGCTGGGCCTATTCGATCAAAAAAGGAACAGCCAACAAAGTCACAGAGGCTGGAAGGAGCCCAGCTTGTTTGGAAAATGTTGGTAGCTGGAGCATAGCTGGAGCAGTGCAAGGAAGGGTGGCAGCGTGGCAAAGAAAGTAGGCTGTAGATCCTACAAAGCAATGCCAAGGTCTTCACAACTATCCTGAAGTTAAAGAGAGAGTATGAAGATTCCTAAAAGAAGTGAAACATAATCAGATTGGGGTTAGTAAATTTCTGTGCTGGTGCTATATGGATGGAAAAGAGCAAAACTATTTGCCAAGCCTCCTGAACAGAATGAGGAAGTAAACTCTCTTTGAGACGTGAAATTTAAAACCACAGTGATAGAGCCAATATTATCTTAATATTTAAAACGCTAAATCAAAAAAAAAAGGTAACTAAACGCTCTCCTCAGGATTCTGAATATAACTAAGGAATTTTTCAGTTGCCCAAGGATTTTCTATTTATTTATATTTTCTTTATGTTTATTTCACTCTGAAGTACTATTTTATAGACACGCAAGTTCAGAAGACATGCTTGCCTTTTAGTCCAAAACAAATAGTGAAGTGAAAAGATCAAACCAAGAAAACTTGTCTTGTTTTGTTTTTCGTGTGAATGGCTAGAAAGGCAAAGTGTATATTGTCTAAAAAGAATTGCACTATCAATCTCTACAAATGTTTCTGTTCTTGTGAAAAATCAGTGCACATTACTCAACATATGTGCCTATCAATCTCAAGACTTACCAGCTTGAGCTGAGGGTAAGTCTGATAAAATTTCCCAAAAGAATAATATGTGCTAAAATGTCACTTCCTAAAACTGAGGATTTTAATTCACAAAGGTAAATTTAAAGCACAAATTTGGAATTAAACAAAACAAAAACATAGTCAATATGCAATATATTTTGGAAGTAAGCCATCTAACAGTGTTTCATAGACTTCTCTTTTCCTGAAGTAATTAGTATTCAAATAATATTTAGTGCTTTTTTTGTTATAAGTGGATTGCATGCTTACAGTAAAACATTCACAATTAAAGTATAAAGGAGAAAATAAAAACCTATTCATAAAGGCCAGACCCAGAAATATCCATCATAAATATTTTATATAATCCTTCCATTCACACACATATATTACAGATTTATCACTTATTTCTATTCATTTAAATTATGCCATGAGCATTTTCCTATAATATTCAATATTCTCTGAAAACAATACTTTAATAGTCTTACAATATTACACCATATTTCCAGTCCATAAATTATGTAACTGTTGACTTACAATTGAGCATTTTGGTTGCTTCCAATTTTCTATATTTTAAGAATTCTGCAATGTTCAATCTTGATCATAAATCATTCTTCACATCTCTACATCTCTTGTGATTTCCTGAGGGCAAAATCTTAGACTTGGAATTGTTGGGTCAAAGTATAAGTTACATTTTTAAAACTTTTGTCACTTACTGCCAAATTACTTCAGGGCAGCTTTTGCTAACTCGTAGTTGCACCAGGAGTGCATAGCTTGACAGACAAAACAGGGTACATAATTAACTTTACTTTCCCTTGTTAAATGTAAAGGGGGATGTTTTCATAATATTTACTGGACAATTATATTCTGTGAATTGTTTCCCCATGTCCTATTACAAGTTTCCTACTCAAATGTTTGTCTTCTTCATCTTCTTCCTCTTTTAATTTAAGGGAGGAGGGGAGTTTTCTTATAGATACTTTGGGATGATCAGGAATGCCCCTTACGTTGGATATTTGGGCTTTCCTTTATCATTGCATGCTGGTTAGGGTGTTTGGTTTAGACTCTAGATCATGTTGCCTGTGGGAACCTATTAGGGACACCTTGGTTAAGATCAAAGCCACCAAGCCCATGATAACCATGTTATGTCCATATTTTAGTCTCCTTGTCATATTTGTTTGCAATATTTTCCTCATATTTTGCCTTATTTTATCTTCCTTGAAATAAAAATATACTTTATATTCCAGTGTAATAAAATTAATATTTCATTTAGAATATATGCCTAATATTTTTGTTTACTTGTACAAATTATAGCTATATGTATTAAATCTGTAGATCTCATCTTAAGTAAATGAAATAATTACAAATTCACTAATGTTTCTAGTATAATTATTTTAGCTTTACTTTTTGTTTTACTTTGTCGTGTTTGCTTTATTTAAGTAGTATTCATATTTGGGGTTCACTTTGGTTAACTGTATAAATGACTTTTCTTGAAAATACTTAAACATCTTTTTCATCACCAAGCTTCACTGATTATACTTACTGCCATATTTGAGATCTTTGCTGATGGCTTTTGAAAATTGTCCTAAAACTAAAAGGAAAGTGGTAGTGTTGGTAAAGATACAATCAGGGAGTGGGATTCTTTCCTTCCTCACTGTAGCTAGTTTTCCCCTTGAGTATGGAAAATTTAAAAGATCACACAAATTTTGCCACTTCAAAGATTATATTCATTCTGAGGACCTCTCCTATTTATTTTGAAATTCATATTACTCTAACATTTCTTATCAACTGCTACCTTAGCTAAATTATGCTGAAAGAGTTTTGCTTAATCCATGTTTGTGGTTGTTTTACTAGACAGCCTATATTAACTTGAAAATAAATTTCACCTAGTATTAATTGCTTCTCTCTGAAGAATTAGTGTAAGAGTGTGTTGATTTTGGCCAGGTGTGACGGCTCTCACCTGTAGTCCCAGCACTTTGTAGTCCCAGCACTTTGGGAGGCCAAAGTGGGTGGATCACCTGAGGTAGGGAGTTCGAGATCAGCCTGACCAACATGGAGAAACCCTGTCTCTACTAAATATACAAAAAAGTAGCCAGGAGTGGTGGTGCATGCCTGTAATCCCAGCTACTTGGGAGGCTGAGGCAGGAGAATCACTTAAATCCAGAAGCAGAGGTTGCAGAGAGCTGAGATCACGCTATTGCACTCTAGCCTGGGCAACAAGAGCAAAACTCCATCTCAAAACAATTAAAATTTTTTTTAAAAAAGAGTGTATTCATTTTGGGAATAGAACATTCTCAATTTACCCCCTACCTTACACTTAAATTATGTCTTTCCAGGGTTATTCCTTTTAGTTCTATTGATTAACCTAACCACTTTTGAATAATACTTTAAATAGCTGATGAGCTAAATACCCCTTCATTTTTTAAATTTATCTATTTCTTTCAATTTACTCTTAAAATCTATAATTTTGAAAATTCAATAAAATCCCTAAGGGGTATGTATTGCAGTATATAAATTAATTTACAGAAAACAACAAAAACCTCTTTACATTATGGAGTCTTCTTATGTAGGAATATATATTCAAATATTCCCTGGATAAATTTTGACAGACCTTGATGTTGGTCTTATATTTTTTTCAACCGCAAAATTGGTCACTTTTATTTAAAATAAGTGTTACAAATGATCGTGAAAAAATAAATTTCATGACTAAGTATACAGAAAAGTAACATGTATACTTTACATGGAAATCCACATACAAATTTAGTTGATTAGATGCTAATAACAGAACTGGCAAAACTGAGAACTTGGTGTTATGCATATTTTAAATGTTTACAACCTAAAATCAAAAACACAAAACTCAGTTCCTTTAATGGGAATTTAAGAAAATTAAATACATACCTGAAACAGTACAATATAGAGCTAATAAACTATCCTATTTACCAAATTTTTTTTAAATGCTATGTGCTAGCCAGGTGCAGTGGCTCATGCCTGTAATCCCAGCACTTTGGGAGGCCGAGGCAGGCAGATCACGACATCACGAGATTGAGACCATCCTGGCCAACATGGTGAAATCCAGTCTCTACTAAAATTGCAAAAAATTAGCTGGGTGTGGTGGTGCACACCTGTAGTCCCAGCTACTCGAGAGGCTGAGGCAGGGGAATCGTTCGAACCGGTCAAGCAGGGGTTGCAGTGAGCCAAGATCATGCCACTGCACTCCAGCCTAGCGACAAGCAAGACTCCGTCCCCCACCCACACACACAAATAAGCTATGTGCCTTTCATTTGCAAAAATGCTAATGTGTGGCTATTTTTATAAACGGTGGAAAGAGGAAACTATGGTGAGAATTTAAGTGGATATGAGAGACTAAGGCATTATGTTAACTGTTATACTAAAACATATTGCCAGAGGACACCTTGGGTATCACTTGTTGAAAGAGATTTTGAATGTTTCTCTTCATATACTCTAACTTAAATAACATTTTCTCCCATGACTAATGTTTAAAGTCTATGCATAACTTTGTTCCCTACACATAAAAGAGAAATTCAGTTTTCACTCAGAATTAAAGCAGATTCTCCTCATACTTGAAACCCAGTCATACCCCCTATGAAAGCTGGCCACTCCCATTATTGACATCACAAAGGCCTCTGCTCACGTGGTGGGTTAACCAGAGTAACTTTGAGTAGGAGTTAGGTAAAATAAGGCTGAGACCTAAGGGGCTGCATTTTCAGATAGTTAAGGCAGTCTAAGTTGCAAGATGAGATAGAAGATCAGCACAAGATACAGATCATAAAGACCTTGTTGATAAGAGAGGCTGCAGGTAAAAAGTCATCTAAAACCCACCGAAACCAAGATGGCCACAAGAGTGACCTCTAGTCATCCTCACTGCTGCACTCTCCCCAGCACCATGACTGTTTACAAATGTCATGACAGCCTCAGGAAGTTACCCAATATGGTCTAAAAAGGGGAGGCATAAATGATCCACCCCTCGTTTAGCATACGATCAAGAAATAACCATAACAATGGGCAACCAGCAGCTGTTGGGACTGCTCTGTCCATGGAGTGGCCATTCTTTTATTCTTTTACTTTACTCTGTGGACTCACCCTGAATTCCTTCTTGTGGGAGATCCGAGAACCCTTTCTTGAGGTCTGGATCTAGGCCTGTTTCCTGTAACAGATCTGTTGTTTGCTTCAGTTCTAACAGCTATACCACAGAAGCAGGGACACCCCAGAATGTATGCATACAAAACCAAGCAACACTATAGGCATGGAAAAAAATCACAATGCTGAATTTACACAAGGTAAAATGTCTACCATGTGTTTGCTATCATAGTTGTGTCTTTGTTCTTTATGTTCAGACTGGAGTAGGAATTTCTTGCTCCTTTTCTAACGCAAGCTGCTGTTATGATTAAGCTATTTAAATCTAATATTATATGGTAATGACTAATATTTACACATTTGTTCATTTCTCTACTGTAGACTCAATAAAATGACAGAATCTGTTGCCAAGAACAAATTTCAATTTGTTCATCCTTGTCTCAACCTAGTCCCTTAGTCCATATGGAGTGCCCCAAATCTGAAGCATAAAGGATGCACTTGGAATGGCAAAAGCTAAACTTCACAGTTAAACTAAAAGATAACAAGCCAATAATCAGGCACAAGTTCTTCAAAGCCGCTTGAATATTTACTTTGCCTTGATGATTTTTCTTTTAATACTGGAAATGAGAAACCTTCCTTAGGAAAGTAAACAGCCACATACAGCTTTAAGACCAAGGGTCATCCAGGGCAGTCTCTCCAACCTGTTCCCCACAAGGTTGACATTCCAGCCCCAGAGGAGTTTGAGGGGCATAGTCAGTGCTTAACAGGGACAATCAGGTGTGGAATGTTGACTGCACACACTTGTGAAGAGTCACAGCTTGTCACTGGTCATTGCTAGAAACTGCACTTAGACTTCGTGGATGCACCCCACCTTGGGATTCAATAGGAATTTATATTAGATGCCATCTGCACAAATCACAATGACACCATTTGACTCTGTTTCAAAGGCACACATGCATGACAAACCTGAAGGAATCTGATAATTGGAAAAATTCCACGTGGAACTGAATTATTTTGGAAGAAAACTGGCTTTAGTTTGAATACTGAACTTTCTGGATTTTTAGCAGCCAAAAAAACAAAATGTGTACGGTGCCATGGTCATCAGATAGTCAGATGAGGGAAGCTTCCTAATTGAAGTCAATACAATACATATTTGCCATTTGTGATCTTTTTCATAGTTCCTGGATAAAAGGCCCTGATGAAATAGCAAATATTCTTATAAAGGTCTGTTCTTAAGATGCGGTTGCAATTCTTGTTCCCTATAGGTCGAGGGCCACCAGTTTAGGACGCCCTTGTGTGCAAGGAAAGCCTACAGGTGGCTTCTTGTTGCCAGCAAGACACACAAGCTTCACACAACTCGTGTGTGTGATGGGGGATGTCAGGAGAGGGCTGTTACTATCTACTGAAACACAAGACACAAAGGCCTTTAAAGTTAGAGCAGGTTTCCAAGACATGTGATTGATGGGCACTGCATGTCATCGTAAATACCTTAATCAAGGAGCCCGAAACCACCACAATTCTAGCTTGTCACAATTTGACCACCTTAACTTCTGTAGAAAATTTTACTTCAATAACAGTCTTTTTCTGGTCATCCCCAGTTGTCACTTTACTGGGAGACTATTTACCCGCTGGCCACTAAAGTAAGCTAAATAGCTACAGTGAAATAACACTTCAACATGGCCAACTCCTTCTTCTAGAAATTCTTGTTTTTCTTTCTCTCTCTCTTTTTTTAATGGATCGGCATTGTAGATTCAGAATCCAGTTTCCATTCCGTGTAGAAGCATCCACGGTCCCTGTGGATGCAGGGGTGGTGCCATTGTTTGCAGTGGGGGTTACACGGTAGGAGCTTCATGGTGCCGCACAGGTGGGTCCCCCTCTCCTAAGCCTCACCTACTCCTAGGGGAGACCCAGAGGCTGGATCAGGCAGCGCTTTGCCAGGGCAGGAAGCGATGAGTGGAAGTTTGTGATCTGAAGGGAGCCAGTGGAGCACCCAGCGTGCATCCACCCGGCACTCTGCAGGCAGGCGCTAAGTGGTTTTTGTTACCATTGCTTTTAGATATGTTATATAAGTAAACGTTAGAGATATGCAGATTCTTCAGAAATTAAGATGATTTGATGCAAGGCAATTTTACTGGGATTTTTTTTTTTTTAGATTGTGCCAGGCTGATCATAAAGTTCATCTGAAAGAACAATTGTTTTGAGACTAATGTAAGAAAATGTAAAAAGGAAAACTCAAAGAAAATGTAAAATAAAAATTAAAAATAAACATGACAAAGGAGTACTTGCCCTACAAGGTAATAAAATGCTTTATATAAAGCACCAGGCGTTGATATGATGTGATACTAGTGGAGGAAGAGACAGAATAATGAAACGAGTAGAAAGTCAGTAAACAGACCTATGTATATATAAATAATTTGTTATATAATAAAGGTGACATGAGATCTGTAGGGAAAGACTGGATAACTAATAAATGGTAATAATAGGTGCAACCAGCTAATCATTACACCAACATAATTTCCAGATTGTTCAAATGTTTTAATATTTCTTTAAAAATCCACCAAAAATGTTTTTGTAAAGAACTTCATAAGCAAATATCACTAAATTTCAGAAACAATAAACATATGTGATTGATATGGTTTGGCTCTGTCTGCACCCAAATCTCAACTTGAATTTTATCTCCCAAAATTCTGATTTGTTGAGAGAGGGACCCAGGGGGAGGTAACTCAATAATGGGGGCCGGTCTTTCCCATGCTATTCTTGTGGTAGCAAATAAGTCTCATGAGATCTGATGGTTTTATCGGGGTTTCCGCTTTTGCTTCTTCCACATTTCTTCTCTTGCTGCCACCATGTAAGAAGTGCCTTTCATTTCCTGCTATAATTCCGAGGCCTCCCCAACCATATGGAACTGTAAGCCCAATTAAACCTTGTTTTGTTCCCAGTTTGAGGTATGTTGTAATCAGCGGCATGAAAATAAACTAATAGAGTGATAATTCTGACTGTAAACAAAAAACACTCAGAAACAAAATTTAATGAAGAAGAAAGGGAGAAATATCTTTTAAATAGTGCTTATTACATATGTATGTACACATATATATTTTCTGAAATCCAATTTAAAAAGTGAAAAAAATAATTGAGTATATCATGAAGAAGTTATATAAATGGCCAAGAAAATGAGAAAATCTTTGCACACATGTGACAGAGGTTTAATAGTCATAACATACAGAAACATTTCTTAAATTCATTAAGAAAAAAGATGAAGAAAGAAGGAATATGTCGCAATGAAAATATATAGTCAATAATCATATTAAAACTTTCAACTTCAGTAGTAGCCAAAGAATGCAAATGAACAAGTTTTCACCAACCAAACTGACAAAGATTTTAAGGTACAATAATGAATAATGTTTTCATAAACACCATCATTGCTACCACGTTTCTGGAAGGAGATTTGGAGTGTTGTTCAAAAGCTTTACAAAGAGCAATGCAGCCAGGCGCGGTGGCTCAGCCTGTAATCCCGGCCCTTCAGGAGGCCGAGGCGAGTGGATCACGAGGTCAGGAGATTGAGACCATCCTGGCTAACATGGTGAAACCCTGTTTCTACTAAAAATACAAAAAATGAGCCAGGCGTGGTGGTACCTTCCGGTAGTCCCAGCTACTCAGGAGGCTGAGGCAGGAGAATCACTTGAACCTGGGATGCGAAGGTTGCAGTGAGCCAAGATTGTGCCACTGCACTCCAGCTAGGCAACAGAGCAAGACCCCATCTCAAAAAAACAAAAAACTAAAAAGAGCAATGCTTTTTGAGATGGCAGCTTTCCATCTAGGGAGTTATACAATGGAAGTAGCTATACATTAATTTAAAGATTTATTTACATAAATGGACATCTCATTATAGTTTAGAAGACCATTCTTTAAAGCCATACTACAAGGAATATTTTTGATAGAGGAATACTCATGTATTAGTTTTATGTAATATCAGGTTATAAAACAGAATATACGTATGATAATACTTTTATACATAATGTTTTTGGCACTAATAATACACCTTCCTACTGAGAATGCTGTTCTGTTTTAAAGTCAAGGACGTGCAAGAGTGGAAAATAGTGGTGGGCTTGCTCTCAGAAATGAAAGGTGATTCTGTAAACATCCCTGATTCTAATAACTGTCTACAAAGGAGTTAGGGAATAAAGGTTAAGGACTGCATTTTCAATGATATTTAAAAGCCTCAGAAGCTTTATCATTTATTCGTTTCAAAAATTGCCTAGCTATTTCCCCATTGTAATCAATCATTTAACAAATATTTGTTCAGTACTTATTACGTGCCAGACACTGTTTCAAGTGCTAAAATCATTGCTCTCATGTAGCATATATTCAGATACCCCATGATAGATATAAAACAAATATATAATGTGTCAGTAGTGATAAGTGCTGTGAAAAAAGACAGAGTGAAAAAATAGAAAACACAGCCTCTTTGACTTTCTGCAATTGGGGCAAAAACCTAAAGGAAGTGAGAGAGTGGCTTATGCTGGGTTCAGGACAAAAAGGACAAAATGAGGAGCACTGCAAGCAGAGATGCCAGTAAGAGCAACGGTCCTGAGTCAGGAGGGTGCTTGGGGGGGTGGGGACAGCAAGGAGATAAGAGAAGCTGGAATGGGGTGAGCCGATGGAAGAATGTAAGAGAGAAAATTTAAGAGGTAACTGGGGGCTAGATGACATAGTGAGATGGGGGTTATCAAGGAAATCCTTAAATTCTGAAACTTTATATCCAAATTCTACAAGAAAGCAAGGAGCTAGACAGACTCTCTACAGTTTTTCAGCGATCTCAAAGGAGGTTAATCCCCAAGGCAATGACGACAAAAAGTGAGCAAAACAGGGAAAATTTCCAAGGTCTGTTGACCAGTACGAATGATATATGGAAACAATTTAAAGCTAAGAAGGTGGGGCTGGGATTTCCTAGAGACCCAAAATGGCTCAGAAATAATTTGCATTGTGTGTGTGTGTGTGTGTGTGTGTGTGTGTGTGTGTGTGTGTGTGTGTGTGTGTATATATGAAAGTATATTCCTAAAAATATGTTAGAAAATGTCAGTGGGTATCCTCATTGGGTAATCAAGTATGAAGAATGACTATATCTGCTTCACTTCTGCAGTCGGTTTCCTTTCAAAAAATATGCATGTAGAGACTTACAACTATAGAAGAAATCAGTAATTCAAATTGTTCTGCTGGACTCAGAAATGATCCAGATTATTTGGCAGCTTGATTTCTTTGTTTGCATTGCATTTGCATTTTAATACAGTGCCAATAGACATGACTATCTTCCTTGAACATTTTATTCCTTTCCTTTACAGAGCAATTACGCTGATCAGAGGATAAAATAACTTAAAATCAAGTCTCTGATGGGAGTCAGGCCAACTGATTGAAATAAATTTAAAAAGAAATCCTACATTAAGATGTATGTGTAGTAGAGTGAGATGATATACTCCTGCTGTTTCAGAAAAGATGAATTACTATAAATGCTGCCTAAACAAGAGAAGAAACTTCAAAATATTGGCATCTGAAAAACACAGCTGAAACAAGGAGGGAAAACTGCATACTATATAGATGTACTGTCCTTTAAACTACAAATATCTTAAGAGGATTACATTATTTGTGAATTTGTAAGACACTATTGTCGATGCATTCTGTGACAGACTGTGCTAGAGACTAGGATGATTCAGTCTAGTGGGGAAGTATGATAAGTGAACTAACTATATTAGTTTAATGGGATGAAAGAAGTAAGCACACAGTGGTGGGGGCAGGTATTGTAGGAGCACAGAAAAGACTGGAAAACTGGGAAAGTCTTCTTGAAAGAGATGTTGAAGATTCTTGGAAAGGAATCAACTGTTCCCATTTTCAGCATGGACTTTGCTACTAACTAACTAAACTGTAACTTGAAAGATAATGGGAAGTGTGTATGGAAGGAATGGACAGGAAGAATAGATAATATGAAAAAGAAGAATGCTCAACACAAACTAGGTAGAAAAGACTGAAAGCTCCTAGGAGTATGACTATTGTCTTTTGATCAGCTATGCCTGGGGTGCCACTTATTGTGGGTTTCTTGAACTTAAGAGAGACAATGCTGGCGATTTTAATGTCTTTCCTACAAATCCTCCACTGTCTATGGACTTTTCCAGCTCACCACAGACAATTTTTGAAAGCAAAGGGTGATCTAATCCATTGATTTTTCAAGGCACGATCCCAGAATCTCCTGTAACAATCACTCAGGGTTCTTATTCAAATGCTTACCTCACTGTTGCCTAATCAAACTACCTGGGGCTGGAGTCTGGAGATCTTTATTGTCACACCTTTTCTAGGTGATTGTTTTGTACCAACATATTGAACTGGTTTGTTTACCCATTCCAGCATCCTTGTAATCCAGAGAACTGGTAACCACACTTGCACCCCCAGACAAGGATACTATGGTGACTGAAATCCATGACACTCAATTCCCAATTGAGTGGGTTTTCCCTTTTTTTTTTTCGGTGTAATCTCCCATCTCTGATCCAACTTATTTGTTTTTTAACTTTATTTAGTGTTTGCAGATATAACATAGAGAAATTTTTATGTTGTTAAGAAACAAAGTAGGAAGTTAATTGGTGCATACTGTAATACTTTGATCTTATCTGTGAGGCAAAAATATTCATGAAAAATTCCTGAAAGAAAATAAAACCAAATATTAGCCATTTGTGTCTTCATGAGATGATTGTTGATTTTATTCATCTTTCTCTTTTTCCACAGTTTGCATCCTCTAAAATAAGAACATATTTTATCATTAAAAATAACACAGTAACTGCATTTAACATGGGATAAAATTAAAATAGAAATGCCTAGAGCTGTAAGTGACCTGCAGAGAGCTTTCAAAGCCTTTGATGAATTGTATTTTAAAGCACATTTAACAGTCTTTTTTGGCTCTTGCCTCCCAGATGGTATAGATATTCTCAATAATCTCTGACTCTATTTGATATCTGAAGATGTCCTTTGATCGTCAACCTTTGCCCTGCTTTTCCTGAAAACATTAAGTCATCAGAAACTGCCTCAGGAACACAAAGGGTTTGGAAGGTTTAAGTTTGAGGGATCAATGAAAACAACAGGTGATAACAACATGTGTTGTAATTTTTTATGATATTATGGCATATATATTTCTCATGTTACTAAATAGATTTTAGAAAAATCATTGAACCTAAAGGTCCCTGACACTAAAATCATCATAGCATTGATATGTTTTGTTCAGATTATGAATCTGCATCAAATCACTCAAAATATGTTTTTGGTCTCATGACACATTTAGTTTTTATTTTTTTAGGTTTCATTTTGTTTTTAATTGACATGAAATAATTGAGTATATTTTTGGTGTACAGTGTGATGTTTTGATATATTTATGCATTGTATAATGATCAAATCAGAGTAATTAGCATATCCATCACTTCAAACACTTGTCATTTCTTTGTGGTGAGAACATTCAAAATCCTCTGTTCTAGCTATTTTGAAATAAACAATACCTTATTATTAACTATAGTTACACTAATGTGCAATAAAACATCAGAATTTATTTATCCTATCTGACTGTAGCTCTTTTAACCAATCTTTTTCCATCCCCCTCTCCCCACTACCCTTCCCAGCCTCTGGTAACCACTATTCTACTCTCTACGTCTATGAGGCTCTGCTCGCCATCTCCTCAATTTCCTCCTCCTCTAATCTCATTGTCCTGTTATATAATTAGTCACACTTAGGGAAAGCTGTGATAAGGGGCAACATAAGTTTAGGTGAAAAAAAAACTACTTTCAGTCCTCATGAAGATATCGTTCTCAAGGCTCATGATTAATATGAAAGAGTTTATGAGAAAATAATCAATAACACCAACTTGTTAAACAGAAAACTTGTAATAACAGATGAGTTTGACCAAATGTTTGTGAAAGTGCCAATTCAAGTACTCTTCTTATTCCCCTGTCCCACCTTAGAAGATATAGTCCCTACAGGTCCTGTTTAACATAGAGAAAATAAACATCCCTCAGGCTTGGATAATCTTAGGAAACTCTCACAGAACTGAGTGTCAAAATATTTGCAGATGGATCTGAACCCTCAACAGGGTATTGATATATCACCTGACAATCTCTCTGTTTTCTTCCTCAATAAATCAGATGGCATCCAAATGCTAGATAAATTCTAAACTTAGAGAAAGAGGAAGGCAAAATAGTCTGAGAAAATGAAATAGCGAGTAACTACTGGTAATACACAGGAAAACCCTGGATGATAGAAAGCTCTAATAGTGCCCAATCCTAGAACCAGGATTAACAGCCCCAGAAAAGATCCCTGCTCTTCTAGTAGCTTATTATAGTTCCTCCAATTGTAGCTAAACCCGTCTTAATAAAACTCCTTATGTAGTTTTTATATTATAATTTTCTATTTCTTTCATATAGTAACATATCTTTACATCAATTCCTAAAATATTTCATTTTTGGCTTTAGAAAAGATAAAGCTGACTCAGAAAATAAGACTGTAAAATGGCACTCTTCCTAACTCTGAGTTTAGTTGTATCATGTTATCTTGGGATCGGCCACAGTGGGAGTACTTTATGAAAATAAACCATCACTACACATCGGAACTCTCACCCTCAGCTTCCACCTGGCTTAGCTGACCAGACCACCTCTGTCTGTACAGTTCCATGTTTGACTAAAGCATGGTCACTGTCTGATAATCATGCTCCCGTGACCTGGGTCTTAGCACAGATGTCCTTAATTGGTTCCCACTGGCAGCATGATCTAGATACAACAACATTGCAGCTTGGAAAGACAAGAGAAAGCCAAATGTCCCACTTATGAGAATTCCAAAGTGACCCAAAATATAACTCAAAGAATACCCTCCTCCTATCTTAATTCAGAGGAACAAGAAGAATACAGAGGAGAAGAAAGTGATAACAAAAAGAAGAAATAGGAGAGAAAAATAAAGAGAATGAAAAAACGGCTTGTTCTGTTGTTTCCACAGTGTTTAGAAGGCGTGGCCATTATTCATTCTTTGTTTCAGAGGGACTTACACTGTGAATTTTATTTATCTGTTTCTTTTTTTTATACTAGTGTTAGAGTATCCTACAACATGCCTAATTATTAGAACAGACAAATTCTGGACCACACTTAGCTTCTATACCTCCAAATCTAAGACTGTTCACTCCTTTGAGGTCCCTAATGCAATTAATGAGATGTGATCAAACATTCTACATCCAAGAATCAAGGGAAACAAATAAGGGGTTCTCAGATACAAAAGAAGCAGCCATAGACAAAACAAGATTAGGGAAAAGATATTGAACTTGAATCACTATTTATGGAGAAACCCAAGAATTTAGATTAGACTCATTAAAAAGATGTTTTTCGATACATTAAATTTCTTATGATACTGCTAATGGTTATAATTTCTCAAGGATCCTTAGATATAGTTTATCTCAGTTTAGTACTAGTCAAAAACTCATATCCTTTTAAGTATATTGTCTTGAAACTTTAAATATCAGAAACGTAGCCAAAAATCAAAATTTCTCTCAGGCAATTCAGACTAGATGGTTTCATAAATTCTATCAATGGCACAGAACACACTCTGCAGTCTCAAGATACAGGGTGATCTCTGTAAGTGCATGTGTATTTCATTGGTGTATTGTGGGTGTCCCTGCGAATCATCACAAAAAGAAGGTGAAGCTGAAATATGTGTATTATAATTTGCAGTTTGCTTCATGTTTCCAGTGTGTTTCTGCTTTGATATTCTGTTCAAACAAGCAAAAATAAGGAATTCTCAGTTACTCTTGGTAATACCACAGAAATTTTTCTAGTAAAAAACAGAATCAAAAAACATAAAATGGAAGTCTCCAGTCAGACAGGGATCTTGGTCTATTTTGTTTACTAATATATACATGGTGTTTAGAATAGTGCTGGGGAGAGTAGACACTAAATAAATATTTGTTGAATGAATGATTAAACAAATAAGTAGAAATTTCAGATTAATAATCTCTACTAGTTTTCTATAAGTTTCACTGTAGTTTGATTGAACCCACAAGATTGTATTTTCCCTTTCTGTTTTCCATGGTAAATGTAAATTTCTGTCACCAAGAAGCAAAAGAAATCTTTGGAACCTCATAGTTCCAATTCATGACTTAACATTCTGCAAATTAAAACCTCTTCTTCATAAGAATGCCTTCTCACCTAAAAAGTACATCATGTCAGAAAATCCCTTAACTAAGGAACATATCCAAGTAAAATTATATCACGAGGCCAATTTATATTTACAATCTTGCTTATTAAAATTTGTATTTATGTTACTTATTTCTGCCACATTTTTTTTCTATTTTAAAAAGCACAGCCAATCAAAATCAGAAATAAAGACAAACTGGTTTAAAGGGAATAGCCCATGCCATTTTACTAAGTACCTGAACTTATTTGAGATTCTCAGCAATCTCAAGAAGCTGTGAATACATGAAACACAAGGAATCATTTCTTAAAGGAAGAAAAGACAGATTTGAAGGGCAGAAGAAATACCATATCTATTCTGGAAATCTATTAGGAAATATTTTGTTGAATCTAGTTAATGAATACTTTGGGAATATACATATTTCAGAAGGCGAATCAATTACCATTGTCAATCCAAATCTTAATTGTACAGGTAATTAATGCTAATTAGTTCAGCACACTTTCTATTAAATTAAATGAACACGTAATTTCATTTAAACTAAACATGCCCATAGATGTTTTAAATGCAAGTATGTAAAAAAAAAAAAAATTCTAGTGTGAACTTTTAGGAAGATCAAAATATATGAAATTAGGCCTCTCTATTTTGAAAATTAAATTCTAAACTTCCCCTTCCACATCAAGAAATTAAGAGCTTTCTCACCCGAAAATACAGAAATCTGATTTTGAAAGTATCCAAGTTTCCGACTTTATCATTAAAAAATTTATAGTTTTAGGCAACAAATTTTCTTAAATTCCTTTATATAAATTCTTTCGATTTATGTTTCCCTAATTTGGCTGTGCAGTAGATTCTCTTGGGGAGCTTTTTAAAAATACCGTTCTCCACTTTGGGAGGCTGAGGCGGGCAGTCAAGAGATCGAGATCATCCTGGCCAACATAGTGAAACCTCATCTCCACTAAAAATACAAAAATTAGCCGGGCGTGGTAGTGCACATCTGTAGTCCCAGCTACTTGGGAGGCTGAGGCAGGAAAATCATTTGAACCCAGAAGGCAGAGGTTGCAGTGGGCCAAGATCACGACACTGCACTTCAGCCTGGTGCCGGAGCAAGACTCTGTCTCAAAAAATAAAAATAAAATACAGTTCTCAGTATTTCTGCCTAGCTCTACAGAGTCAGAACTTGTACAGAAGGAGACCAAGAATCCTAATTTCTTTAAATTTTTTTTCCCAAATGATTCTGATGCGTAAACAAGTTTGTGAATAAAACATTCTAGATATGTAAGTATCTCCCACCGTCACTCCCTGTCTCCACTCTCATTCTTCCATATTTTCCAAGCAGCAATTCTACATAAAAAACTCATTATTAAATTTGGAGAGTTTATATTTGTGTGACTTAACCTATAATTCACAATGGATATACAAATTCACTCGAGGGCCCTGTGAGCTATCCGAAGATGATTTTCCGTTTTCCATACCGCCAATAAACCACCTCCAACTGGGAGAGAAACAAAGGGCAGAGTCTCTTGCACAGCCCCCAGAAAGAATCAACCCTTCTGACACCCTGATCTTGGAACTATAAGATTGTGAAACAGTACATTTTTGTTACCTAAGCCACCCAGTTATGGTACTTTGTTAAAACAGTATCAGGAAACTAATACATGGACCCATCACTGTAACCAGATGAAAGCAATACCCTGATCAGGCTTGAGTCACATGCAGGTTACAACATCAGGACTGGAATAATAGCACTGGGACACATTGAGGTGAGGGGTGATTCTTATGGCAAGTTAAAGTTGGAGGATAAATGGGAGCTGCGTAGAATAAACTTCAGCTGTCAACTATATAGTTTTCATCTTTTCTCAATCTCAAGGGCATGAAGGCTCACTTCACTTATAACATTGAAAATGACCATGGTTTCCTTCCCAAGTTGAATGAAGCAATGATAATGTAAGGTCCCTGGTAAATAATTACAATGATATGTCAGTAATTAACTTATTTGATTAAAAAAAATCTTCTACTTACTTTTCATAATATGTAAGGGAGGTTTTGCTATAATAATATATTCAACACAGACCAAAGTAGTAGATTGAACATATGTAGAAATCCTATAAAAACTAAATTTTGGATTTTTAAAAAAAAATACCAAAAGCAAAACTAGTTTTCAGGTTAAGACAAATTTGGTGCAGTACTAATGTGAGAATTATGGAATTGTGCTTTAGAGGAGAGCTGAAGACACCACTGTTATTAATGTATATGTTGAGATAATAATAAAGGTTATTATTTTAAAATAATAAAGGTTGAATCATTGGTATATATATTCATGAAATGGGCCATTAACATTGTTTGTGTTACATTTAACTCTGTAGGGTCTACTAATTTACAATTAAATTTAAAAAGTCCACTAAGACTAATGAGCTAATAATTGCACAGAACTCTGAGCATGGATAAAAGTCACCAAAGGACGACAAATTTCTATTTGTGAAAACTGAAACATTTGAGACTTTAATTACTTCCTTTGCCAGAACTGACTTATAATCAGTTATGATGACTAGCTCATTAATGCTTTACTATGGATTTCTAAACAACCTGTTGAAAGCCATTTCACTTGTCAAGTGTGAATATACTTGAGAGCAGAAATTTTCTGGTGTCTGTTTCAGTACAGCAGATTGTCTTTCTTCATTGAAATTGAAAGGATTCTAATGAGCTCTATAATAAAACGGACCTCCGGATGGTCAGAATTTTCATCTCAGTTTTAAAATTGAGTGGTAGGTGTATGTATTTCTAGAACAGAGGGAAAAGAATAAATAAAAGAATTTTTTTAAATCTGTGTGAAGATAGTTGTAGGACTAGGCTCAGTGTAATGGAGACTTAAATGCTTGTTTTTCGTGTGAGAGCCCTGAGTTTTCCAAACAAAACCTTGAAAGACGTGCCAGTTTCTCCCACTATGGTATTTGTTAATCAAATGTTCTCAAAAATGTAGGAATACACATACATATATACATATATGTGTGTATATATATTCTCTAATTTAAAAATTTTCAAATCTACAGAAAATGGAAAGAATAGGTAAATGTACAGCAGGACAATGAACACCATTATATCATTCACTTTAATTCCAGCATGTACATTTTGACTTGTTTTTATAAATGTTTGAATCTAATGTTTATATTTAATATTGACATTAGAAAATTTCAATTGGTAATAGAAATGGTGGGAATTTAGATGATTTAGCTTATTTTCAATTTATTCCTACACATATTCTAAAACAATGGCTTTGTATTGTATTGGTCTGAATGTCCCCCAAAATTCACATTATAGTTTGAATGTTCCCCAAAAGTCATGTGCTAAAACTTAATTGCCAATGTGGTAATATTAAGAGGTAGGGACTTTAGGTGGTTAAGTCCTGAGGGTGGAGCCTTCGTGGATGGGATTAGCACCTTATAAAAGTGCTTGAGGAACTGAGTTCCTTCATTCTGTCCCTTCTGCCCTATGAGGAAAGAGTGTTCCTCCTCTGAAGGACGCAGCAATGGGCACTATCTTGGAAGCTGAGAACAGACCCCACCAGACACCAGACCTGCCAGTACCTTGATCTGGGACTTCCCAGCTTCCAGAACTATGAGAAGTAATTTTCTGTTGTTTATAAGTTACCTGTTCTCAGGTATTTTATTACAAACAGACTAAGACAGCTTATATAAATAAAAAAGATAGAACATGACATCCTGGAAAACCTTTCTTACTGGGTTATCTGTAAACAATTTCACTAGGGAGCTATTTAAGGCTTCCTACATTTCATGTTAGATATTTAAATCTTTACGTATCTATATTTAAATCTATAAGTATCTCAGCCCCACAAAGTACAAAATACTCAGGTTGCTCCCTTATTTCTCTCTGTCCTCCTTATGCATTCAAATTTACATGGTCATAAGTAATGCCCTCATTCCAGTCAGGAAGAATGAAGATATAATATGTCAGTTAATCTGATTTTTTTCTTCCTTTTTTCACCTTTTTTTTTTTTTTTAAGAATAAAAGAGAGAAAGAAAGAGAAAGAGAGAGGGGAATTTTTTTTTAAGAGAAAGAAAGAAGTAGAATAAAAGAGGAAAAAGAAAGAGAAAGAGGGAGAGAGAACGAGAATCTTGCTCTGTTGCTCAGGATTTCATTTAAATCTGTGAAATGCTTATGCAATTACTAAAAAGTGATTTATTTCCTATTATGTGATCACTTTTAGAATAGGTATGATATAATATTGAAAAAAATATATGTTTTGTGGATATGGGGTGGTAGGTTCTGTAAATATTTATTAAATTTG
>PVKP010010665.1:38188-64126 GCA_004027715.1 Plecturocebus donacophilus | reverse complement strand
CAACCAGTAATCTCTGCTACAATACCGCACATATTGGTTAATAGGCTTTTTTCACTCAGTGTAGACTGGCTTTCTATTCTTGCCTTATTATCATGCATTTCCCTTGTTATTTTGGGAGTTATATCGTTCTTATTTTTCTATCTTCTTCAGATAGAAACTTCAATCATTTATTTGAGGTCTTTCTTCTTTTCCAATTAAACATTGAAAGCTATAAATTGCCTTCCAAGCACTATTCTAGATGCATGCCACAAATTTTGGTATGTTGTGTTTTTCATTATCATTCAGTTCAAAATATTTTCTAACCTCCCCTGTGATTTTTTCTTTATTCCCATAGGTTATTCAGAAGTATGTTAATTTCAAAATATTTGGGTGTTTTCTATATTTTTTGTTTCTTTCCACAGCAAATTTAAGACTTGTTTAATAATTCAACATATGGTCCATCTCGATGCATGTTTCATGTATACCTGAAAATACTATGTATTCTGCCGTTGTTGGGCATAATGTTCTAAATGCCAATTAGGTCAAAGAGATTGACAATGCTGTCCAAGTCTTTTATATACTTAGTGATTTTATGCCTACTTGTTTTATCAATTACTGAGAAAGGAGTGTCATATGTGTCTGTTTCTCCTTCCAGTCTGTCAATTTTTCTTTTACCTTTTTCCTTTTCACGGCTGTAATACTTTTCTACAGTATGGATGTACCATATTTCACCCATTGAAGGACATTTAGGTTAGTGCAAATGTTTTGCTTTTCATAACAGTGTGACAGTGAGTATTTTTATACGTATAGAAGAGATTACCAAATTCAGATTTACTAGTCAAAGGGCACATACATTTTACATTTTGACAGATACTGACAAATTGCCCTCCAGAGGGGCTGTTTTGTTTATATTCGGATGAATCATGCCGAATTTCCTACTTTGTGGCCCACATCACGTATTACCAGTCTCTTCTCATTTGACCCTCTGTTGGGGACAGAATGAGAGAACGTAGGAAGGAAGGTGTTTCATTGCTTATTTTGCATTTCCCTAATTACAACAAAGTTGAGCCCTATTCTGCTCAATGACTGTGCCCTTTAACTGCCCAAAACCACAGTGAAGCTTTGAAATTACAGCTGCATTTAAGGGCTGCATTAAAATTCTTAGCCTAGACTAACTAATTCTTTATTCTCTGCCTGCGATAGAGGAGTGTGTTTTATTCCAGTTACCAGAGACTTGGTAACCAGTTACGGATACTCTTGGTTTCAACCCAGAGTCCTGATTCCAGAACAGGAAATCTGGAATCAGCCAGGTCTGACTTTGAATCCCTCTGGCTCGGCCATTTGCCAGCTGTGTAACCTTGGGCAAGTAACTTGGCCTCTCGGAACCTTTGGACAGTCAGTTTTATGAAGGAGAATGACAAGCACTTTGCACAGGTGTTATACAAATTAGAAATTGGGTGTGTAAAGCACCTCTCACAACACCTAGCACCTAGCAGGCACTAATGATAATTAAATTTTTAATAGCCATTCATGGGGCACTTAACATGTGCAGAGCACTGAATTAAGCCCTTTTTCCAGGTTATTTCATTAATCCTCACAACAGTAAGAGATGACACTATGGCCGGGAGTGGTAGCTCATGCCTGTAATCCCAGCACTTTGGGAGGCCAAGGCGGGTGGATGATCTGAGATCAGGAGTTGAAGACCAACCTGGACAACATGGAGAAACCCCATCTCTACTAAAAATACAAAAAAAAAATTAGCCAGGCATTGTGGCAGTTGCCTGTAATCCCAGCTACTCAGGAGGCTAAAGCAAGAGAATTGCTTAAACCCAGGAGTCAGAGGTTGCAGTGAGCCGAGATTGCGCCATTGCACTCCAGCCTGGGCAACAGAGCAGGACTCAATCTCAAAAAAAAAAGAGAGAGAGAGAAAGAGAAATAACCTATTCTATAGATAAAGATAACTGAGACTCTAAGATGTTAAGTAGCTTGTCCAAAGTCACAGCATTAGTAAAGAACAGAGCTAAGGATTAAATCAGAAATGTCTGACTCCTAACTAAGCCTGCTTCCCAGGGTAGCTGGCTCATTTCACAGATCAGGAAACTGAGGCCCAGGTAGATGAAACGACACATGGAATGACGTGGTGAGTGAGCAGTAGCCATTTGAAGAAATATCCCCCTTCTTTCTGGGTCTGGGTGACCAGCTGGGGAAGAGACTGGAGAGAGTGGAGGCAGGGACAGCCACCCAGCAGAGGAGGCAAGAGCATGGAAAATGTCTCTTTCAGCCAATTTTCCTGAGGAACCCTGGCCGAGGCTCAGGGCTGGGAATGGAAAGTGTGCAGGGAGGAGGCGTAGCCGCGTCCATCCGGAGAAACTTTCTGCAATGTCCTGCCTGGAGAGGCCAGCGGGAGGGAGCTGCTGGGACTGTGGTGGGTGAAGGAGCAGGAGGGGCAGATCCGGGAGGATGAGGATCTGACATCTGTCCAGGGCCAGGTCTCCTGGGAGAGGAGGGGCAGGCATTCCCCAAGCTCACTCTTCCTCCTTTAGCTCTTTGGCTCTGCCAGCTCCTGCTGTGCCCTTCCCATGTGTCTGGGCACCAGCCACTCCTGGAATGGAGATGCTGGCAGACTTGACTCTCTGGGGATGTGCACAGCTGACTCAGAGAGGGTGCGATGATCAGGAAGAAGGACTGATCCTATTCTCAGAGATCTTGACCAGGGTTGGATTTGAGAGTCGTAGGCCACACCAAATGCGTCCTGATCTCTATGACATCAGTGTGGTCCCTCTGCCTGGTAAATCTCCCCTTGCTACTCACAGTGCCCACAATTCCACCATTATGGATACAACCAAGGCTTTCGTTCAGTATGCAAAGGCATGGCCATACTAATTGTCAAAGTATTTAAATGCATTCCTACCAGTTGGGAATAACCCCTGCCCTGTGTATCCTCCAAGTACCAGGCATAACAGATCCTCCAGGCCTTCCCCTGGAACACTCTTAACAGCCATTAAAGGGATAGTGCCCCTGCCATGACAAGGCCACCCAGGGCTGTGTGGATGGATCGTCAGTAAGTGACGGTCACAACTGTTATTAATACTTTTCATATAACTCCTGGAAACAACCCTTTGGATCACAACTTTGTGTTCTGTTTAAAGGTAAACAGAAGAAATTTAGAAGTGAAGAGGCCTTCTGCAATCTCTTCATCTTTCAGATGAGGAAACTAAGGCCCAGGGAGAAGCAGAGACTTGCCCAAGGTCACACAGACAGGCAGTGTAAAACAAGGCCTCAGAAAACAGGTCCCTGACTCCTGACACTTCCTTTAGGTGTCAATTTATCTGCCCTCCCCTCCCCACCCCACATACACACACTGAACTTGAGCAGGTGATGGAAGGAAGTGATGGGGAGGAACCTGTCTCAAGGAAGAACTGTGAGCCAATCATTTGGCTCTTGTACCTGGTCACCATAGTCATGGCAACCGTTTCCTTGGTCACTATCTCCACAGAGATAGTTGCCATGGTAACCACCATCCCAGGGCACCAACTTTCTGACACCCAAGAGCCTTGAGATAAACCCAGAAGCAAGTCTGTTCCATAGCACTGACCTGGATCAGAGCTCCAAGTAGGAAAGAGACTTACCCAACATCACACAGCAAGCCGACAGTGAAGCCGAGCTTTCTGAGTTCCCCACCCCAGGCTCTCACAGCAGCCCCACTCTCTCTGCAGCTGACACCATCCCTCCCCCACCCATCCCTTTTTCTGCCGGTTTTGGTGCTTCCCACATTCCTCCAGCCCTCAGTCAGGATCTCCTTCCCACGGCATCTCACCCTTGGCTGCCTGTCAGCCAGCCCATCCTCCTGGGAACAGGCTGACATGAGCTTTGTGTAGGACCCATCACAGGGGTTTGCAACATTGGTGGAGGCTCCCTGAAGACCAAAAAGCCTTCAACATCCTTTGCCCTCCAAAGGAAACCATCTCCAATGGTGGAATTTCAGGCTCTATGCTCAGAACTGAGAAGCTCTTTTTGGGTAGTTGGGCCCATCCACTGTGTGAGGCAGAAGTTGCTGCCCCACTCTGAGTCTGAGCCCCTGTTTTGTTTTCAACAAGTCCCTTTTCCTCTCTGGGAGTCAGTATCCCCACCAAAGACAAGGGGACCAGGATACTGTTCTACAGTCACCACCACCACCACCTTCAGAGGACTGCCGGTGACCGGATGCAATCTAGTGTTTCAATATTACCAAATAAGGAATGGCTGTGCTTTAAAGAACTGGCCTACCTTCCAGTTATCTCCTTTTAGAAAAATGGAATCTCAGGATTGGAAGGATGTCCCCAGCACAGGGAAGATCTTGAACAAAGCAGGAAGGCTGGAAAGAATCTAGGGAGCCTGTGAGTACTTAGTGTGTTGAAGTGTAAGGATAAAGAGAAAGGCTGGGCATGGTGGCTCACACCTGTAATCCCAGCACTTTGGGAGGCTGAGATGGGGGGATCACAAGGTCAAGAGATCCAGACCATCCTGGCCAACATGGTGAAACCGCATCTCTACTAAAAATACAAAAAATAGCTGGATATGGTGGCACATGCCCATAGTCCCAGCTACTTGGGAGGCTGAGGCAGGAGAATCACTCAAACCTGGAAGGCAGAGGTTGCAGTGAGCCAAGATCACACCCCTGCACTCGAGCCTGGGCAACAGAGCAAGACTCCATCTCAAAATAATAATAATAATAATAATAATCACAAATTATTGCATCAGATCTAAATCTTAATCTCCAAACTCAAGTGTGCAAGAAATAATCATTTTTTATTTTCTCAAAAAGCAAATTCTACTCCTATCCTCTACCCTCATCCTTCTGGGCTGCAGGGATATTCAATCTCCATCCCCTACAAAGGCCACTCCCTGACAAGAAACAAGGAGGGAAGACAGGGACTCTCCCTGGCACTGGACCACATGAAGCCTCGACCACAGTGCCCAAGCCCTCAATAGCCCCTAAAGTTCTGCATCCCCTGCAAACCAAGCCAAGTGAGGGGCCTGGGAGTCCTGCTGGAGGCTGGAATCACCAGGCCTGAATTCAGCCTCCCCAAGCACACCACCTGGACATCCCCATGGTCTAGCCACTTCTTGGGGTAGGAGAGCTCCCCAATCCTGGACTCCACCAACCTTCATGACCTCTGGCACCTCCTTTCTGTCCTCCTCTTCCTGCCCTCAAAAGCAATGAGCACCAAGCGTTTGCAAACTCCAAGTCTCCAAGGACCAACCAGGTACGAACAAAAACAAGAATGAGACTTGGTGACCTGAGAGCACAGGCTTTCCTAAAAAGATCAGCACAGGCCAGGTGCAGTAGTTCACGTCTATAATCACAGGACTTTGGGGCAGAAAGATGGCTTGAGGCCAGGATTTCAAGACCAGCCTGGGCAACATAGTTAGACACCATCTCTACCCCCAAAAAAAGTTTTTGTCTTTTTTTAAATAAAAAAAGATCAGCACAACTTAGCTTACCAAATTTATCAGATAGTGTACCTAATGGTTAGGGAGATGCATTCTAGAGCTATGCTGCCCAGGTTCAAATTCTGGTGACACTATTTGCTTTTGTGAGTCCTTAGGCAAGTCATTTCACCTCTCTGTACCTGTTTCCTAAACTATGAAAAAAAATAATACTTGTGGCCGGACACAAGTAATGGATCATGTGAGGTCAGGGGTTCGAGACCAGCCTGGCCAACATGGTGAAACCCCATCTCTACTAAAAATACAAAAATTAGCCAGGCATGGTGGTACATGCTTGTAATTGCAGCTACTCGGGAGACTGAGGCAAGAGAATCGCTTGAATCCAGGAGGCGGAGGTTGCAGTGAGCCAAGATCACTCCACCGCACTCCCGCCTGGGTGACCGTGTGAGATTCTGTCTCAAAAAAAAAGAAAAAGCTGTACTGGTAGGAATGACAGCTTCACATGAGACAGCACTTAGGACAGTGCCTGACACTAATAGTTACTCAGTAAATATTAGCACCCATCACCGGAAAATACAGGGCCAACATTGCCAGATCTACTAAATGCTCAAAAGAAGCCAAAGAGCCAAATTTTTATTCTGAAACTGCTCCATGTTTTAACCTTGGCAACTAAGTAAAGCCAGATTTTTGTTTTTGTTTTGTTTTGTTTTTTAGAGACGATATCCCATTCTGTTGCACAGGATGGAATTCAGTGGCACAATCATAGCTCACCACCGTCTCAAACCCCAGGCTCAAGCAATGCTCCTGCCTCAGTCTCCTGAGTAGCTGAAACTACAGGTACATGCCACCAAGCCTGCTATTTTTTTAAATGTTTTGTAGAGAGACGAGGTCTTGCTACATTGCCCAGGCTGGTCCCAAACTCCTGAGCTCAAGCAATCCTCTTGCCTCGGCCTCCCAAGTAGCTGGAACTACAGGTACACACCACCGTGCCCAACTAAAGCCAGTTTTTGTTTTTGTTTTTGTTTTGTTTTGTTTTGTTTTGTTTTTTGTGATGGAGTCTCACTCTGTCTCCCAGGCTGGAGTGCAGTGGTGCAACCCTGACTCACTGCAACCTCCGACTCCCGAGTTCAAGTGATTCTCCTGCCTCAGCCTCCCAGGTAGCTGGGATTACAGGCGCACGTCACCACTCCCAGCTAATTTTTGTATTTTTAGTAGAGATGGAGTTTCACCATGTTGGCCAGGATGGTCTCTATCTTCTGACCTTGTGATCTGCCCGCCTCAGCCTCCCAAAGTGCTAGGATTACAGGCATGAGCCACTGCGCCCGGCCTAAAGCCAGTTTTTAAACCTTGGCAAAGGTTATATGAAACACATCAGTGAGCAGGATTGGACCTATAAAACTGACGATTTACGACATCTGCTCTATGATGTTTAAGTTTATAGAAAATGGAGTCCAGAAAGGAAAGAGTCTTAGAAGCAGATTTTGCTTTGGCCCCTGGAACCAAACCTCCCCTAGGCAAGGGAGCACAGAAAGGGGAGGGGCAAATAGAGAAAGATGAAAAGTATTAATAATACAGCAAATCACCCTGGTATGTAAATGCTATGTGTCGTGCGGGTTTGTTTGTCTTTTAAGTAACTCAGATAAAGACAGAAAAGTGGTCAGGGGCTAGGCATGGTAGCTCACGCCTGTAATCCCAGCACATTGGGAGGCTGAAGAGAGAGGATTGCTGGAGCCCAGAAGTTTGAGACCAGCCTGGGCAACACAGTGAGACCCCATCTCTACTAAAAATACAAAAATTAGCTGTGTGCTTTGGTGGGCACCTGTGATCTATCTCAGCTACTCGGGAGGCTGAGGCAGGAGAATTGCTTAAACCTGAGAGGTGGAGGTTGCAGTGAGCAAGATTGTGCCACTGCATTCCAGCCTGGGTGGAAGGTGAGGTTGAAGCTAGGACCCATGAGAAGGAGCTCCCTTAATTTAAAAAAAAAAAAAAAAAGCAGGGAGAGAGGAGATCAGGCAGGGGACGCCTACACAAAGGGAGTGAGGCAGAAAAGAGCTTGGATGGAAAGAGGAGATATGCAATGAATGAGCGGGACAACTAGCCATGGTGAAGAGCGTGAAGTTATCTTGAGGGCAGGGGCACGGGGAGTCACTAAAGGGTTTCAAGCAAAGAGATGCGATGTACGAGGGACTCTAGGAGACAAATTAGGAAGCGGCTGAAGAGTCCAGGAGAGATGGGCTTGCTTGGGTTGGCCAGCAGCCTTAGACATGAACAGACCCAGATTTCTGTGGCTGGAATTGGCCTCAAAGTCAAAGACTGCATTTGAGCCTCAGGGCAGGCCTGCTGCCTCCCCATAAACCAGGTGGTAGCCTTCCATCCCAGTGTGCTGGCCCTCCACCAGAACCAGCCACGTCGCATCCCAGTGTCCTGGCCTCTCCAGAACCAGCCACGTCGCATCCCAGTGTCCTGGCCTCTCCAGAACCAGCCACGTCGCAGAAGCTGTCATTTACTGGCTTAGGCTGCCCTCTGCTGGCAAAACAGGGCACTTGAGCAAGGGCAAAGAACTCCAATCCAGCGCAGTGGCTCAAGCCTGTAATCCCAGCACTTTGGGAGGCTGAGGCGGGTGGATCACCTGAGGTCAGGAATTTGAGGCGAGCCTGGCCAACATGATGAAACCCCGTCTCCACTAAAATCACACACACAACTAGCCGGGCATGGTGGCACGTGCCTACAATCCCAGCTACTTGGGAGGCTGAGGCAGGAGAATCGCTTGATCCCAGGAGGCGGAGGTTGCAGTGAGCCAAGATCGCACCACTGCACTCCAGCCTGGGTGACAGAGCGAGACACCGTCTTAAAACACAAGAAGAAGAAAAAAAGAAGCGACTCCAGGTGGAGACAGGGACAGGTGCCTCCACCCCACCCATCTTCCCCATGTCAGATAATTGCACGTCAATCATGCAGTAGTCAGCTCAGAAACCCAGGACAGTCTTCACACATCCTCCATCACGTCCTGTCAGGGAGTCCTTTTCATCCTATTTCCCAAACACAGTCCTAAATTGGAAATATCCTAGATCTATCCTAACCCAGTACACCTCTCCTTGTCTCCACTAGCCCCCACCCCCAGCCAAAGCCACCAACATCACTTCTTTAGTCTATTTATTCACTATTACTCTTGTCCTGGACAATCTGTTTCCCACTCAGCAGCCGGGGTCCTCATGGTGTCCTCTGATTCCAAGATCCTTTCTCCTCAGTGTTTGAATCAGATGGGGAAATCCCTGATAAACACACAGCCCAACTCACCAGGGCAACCCGTCCGTGTGGAAAACTGTCCTGAAGATGCAAGACAACAAAGGTGCTCACAGCAGAGCCCCACAAACAAGGCACCTGGCCACCCTCCTACTGGGAATGTTTCCCCCGTCTCTCCCAGTGTCCCAGCCTCATGACATCCATCTCACTGGCTCCACTCCTTCCACATCCTCCCCTCCATTTCTTTTTTTTTTTTTTAAGACAGGGTCTTGCTCTGTTACCCAGACTGGGAGTGCAGCGGTACAATCACAGCTCACTGCAGCCTCAACCTCCTGAGCTCAATGATCCTCCCACCTCAGCCTCCTGAGTAGCTGGGACTACAGACGTGTGCCACCACACTGGGTTAATTTTTGGTTTTGGGGTCTTTTGGCTTTCGGTTTTTATGGTAGAGATAGTCTGTGTTGCCCAGGCTGGTGAAGTCCTGGTCTCAAGTGATCCTCTCTCCTCAGCTTCCCAAAGTGCTGAGATTACAGGTATGAGCCACCGCACCTAGCCCTCGTGCCCTTATATTTCTATCTGCTCCTTCTTCCCCTCCCACAAATTCCTGTTCACTTCTAATGCAAAGCAGATTTGCCATTTCAGCCCTGCCAGCCAGGGTGCTTAGGGCTGACATTTCCCTCAAGCAGGTTGCCACAGTGTCTTCCTGTACTGTACACATATGTACAGTCCCCTCCCTAGGAAAAATACCAGTATCAGGACAATAGCATTTTCTTTTTTTTTTTAAGATGGGGTTTCACCATGATGGCCAGGCTGCTCTTGAACTCCTGACCTCAGGTGATCCAGCCACCTCAGCCTCCCAAAGTGCTAGGATTACAGGCGTGAGCCAGCGTGCCCGGCTGACAATAGCATTTTCATCCAGATACATTGTGAGGCTAGCATCATTCTGAGACCCTGACGTTCATCGCATGACATTTGACATCTTTTTCTTTCCTTTTTTTTTTCTGAGACAGAATTTCCCTCTTGTTGCCCAGACTGGAGTGCAATGACACGATCTCAGCTCACTGCAACCTTTGCCTCCCGGATTCAAGTGATTCTCCTGCCTCAGCCTCCAGAGTAGCTGGCATTACAGATGCCCGCCACCACGCCCAGCTCATTTTTTGTATTTTTAGTAGATTTGAGGTTTCACCAGGTTAGCCAGGCTGCTCTCAAACTCCTGACCTCAAGTGATCCATCCGCCTCAGCCTCCCAGAGTGCTGGGATTACAGGCATGAGCCACCACACCCGGCCTGACATTCAACATCTTATGGCTTGGGCTGAGATTCTGGAAATGCTCACTTACCTCAGATTCAGCCTGTTTAACAGAAGGCTCACCATCCACCCCAGAGGCCTTTGAGAGTAGAGCTGGACACCCTTCAAGACTCCCCTGACCAACTTGAGCCAAGGAAGCTCACAGATCTGGGAGCTTCTATGTTCCTGCAGCAAATCATAACATGTTAACTCAGTTCCTGAGGGCGGCTCTTTGTAGCAAGCCTGGTTTTCTGTGAAAGAAAATGAAGACTAAGCAGATAGAAGCAGAGAGAGGACCCTGGCAGCATGGACATCCTGCTTCTGGGGGTTAGTGAGGCCCAATTCCAGCCCTGCCTGTCCTCACAGGGGTTTGGTTTGGTTACTCACCTCTTCCTTGGAGTTCAAGAGGCCAGAGCATTCCAGCCTTTGCCTAAAGTGCTTTGAACTGTGCTTCCGGCCCTTGCAAACCAAAGAACCCTGATTCTCTCAGAGGTTCTCTCTCTGGCACTTTCCATTCCCTGGGCAAATCCAGCCTCCATTCCCAACTCAACACAGAACAAAGGGAACTCTGAAATGACACTTTTCTCTTAAAGTCTTCAATATTTTCCCTTTTGTTTTCGATTTCGAAAGTTAGGAGCAGAGTGATGAGTTCATTACGCTCATTCCTTCCTTGTGGCCCACCGTCACTATTTTCCACAAGGCCTCTATGTAATTTTACTTCTGCACCTATTTTTTGCTTGTTTGTTTTAATCCCAGTTGCCACTCTCATTCTCATCCCTCTATAGGCAACCATTCCAATGTGCTTGACGTGCATTCTTTAATGTGTAATGACCTTGTTATATCTGCTCTGTGGCCTTCTGACATATACCTCTGTCAGAGGTGCTTGAACCAGAGCAACTAACTCCATCTTGAATAGGGTTTGGGTAAAGTGAGGCTGAGACCTACTGGGCTGCATTCCCAGGCAGTTAGGCATTCTTAGTCACAGCATGAGATGGGAGATCAGCACAAGACTCAGGTCACAAAGACCTTGCTGATAAAACAGGATGCAGTAAAGAAGCCAGTCAAAACCCACCAAAATCAAGATAGAGACAAAACTGACCGCTGGTTATCCTCACTGCTCATTATACGCTGATTATAATATAATAGCATGCTAAAAGACACTCCCACCATTTATATGTCATCATAGTTTATAAACGCCATGGCAACGTCCAGAAGTTACCCTTATGGTCTAAAAAGGGAAGGAACCCTCAGCTCCAGGAATTGCCCACCCCTTTCCTAGAACACTCATGGATAATCCACCCCTTGTTTAACATATAATCCAGAAATAACTGTAAGTATACTCAGTCAAGCAGCCCATGCTGCTGTTCTGCCTAAGGAGTAACCATTCTTTCATTCCTTTGCTTCTTTTTTTTTTTTTTCTGGATACAGAGTCTTACTCTGTTGCCCAGGCTGGAGTGCAATGGCGCAATCTCAGCTCACTGCAACCTCTGCCTCCCAGGTTCAACCGATTCTCGTGCCTCAGACTCCTGAGTAGCTGGGATTACAGGCATGAGCCACCACATCCAGCTAATTTTTATTAGAGATGGGGTTTTGCCATCTTGGCCAGGATGGTCTCAAACTCCTAACCTCGTGATCCGCCCACTTCAGCCTCCCAAAGTGCTGGGATTACAGGCATGAGCCACCACACCCAGCCATATATTAGCTATTTAAAAAATAAAACATAGAAAATAAAATCTCCTTTACACTTCAAGACTTGGTTCAAATGCCCAGTCCACTGGGAGACCTTCAATGGAAGAGACTGCTGTTGCCTCCTAACTCCCATTCTCCACCTCTTTCATTTTAAGAATACTCCTGCATTCTGCAGCTTGGCATATTTTTTTTAAAAAAAGAATACTCCATTTTTAGGCAATTGCAAGATTTCCAATAACTAGCTTAATGCTGTCCCACTAATAGAGTGCGCATAACCTCCCTTGTGGTTAAACATGATCAGGTAATTATGGTCTGGCCAATTAAATGTAAGTAGAAGCATTATATAGAACTCCTGCAGTGATTGTCAAGGGGAGGGGATGAAAACTATTTTGCCCTTCCTTTAAGTTCATCTGTTTTAATTTTTTTTTTTTTTTTGAGACAGAGTCTCTCTCTGTCACCCAGGCTAAAGTGCAGTGGCATGATCTCGACTCACTTCAGCCTCCTCCTGGGTTCAAGCAAGTCGCAAGTCCTGTGCCTCAGCCTCCCGAATAGCTGGGACTATAGGTGAACCCACCACATCCAGCTGATTTTTGTATTTTGGTAGAGATGTGGTTTCACCATTTTGGCCAGGCTGGTCCTGAACTCCTAACCTCAGGTAATCCTCCCTCTTTGGCCTCTTAAAGTGTTGGGTTATAGCCTTGAGCCACCGTGCCCAGCCTCTTTAAGTTCATCTGTTTTAAGTCACTGTTATTTGAGGGTTTTCTGTTGCGTGCAATCAGCCAAACCTAATCATAACTGGCATGTTGTTCTAGTTATCTATTGCTGCATAAAGAGGAGCTCTCAAAGGAACTATTCTGTCATACTCCTTGATTCTGGGGATCAGGAGTTTTGACAGGACTTTGTGGGTATGGCTTGACTCTGCTCCATGCTCTCATGGACTCCAGCCGGGAAGACTTGATGGCTTAGTGTGACTCAAGCAGCTGGGGACTGTGATCATCTGGAGGGCTCTTCACTCACATGTCTGGCACCTGGGATGAGATAACTAAAAGACCGGGTTCAGATGGCATTGCTGACATAAGCGTCTACACATAGCTTCACCATGTGACTTGGGCTTCCTTACAATATGAGAGTCTCAAGGCAGTCAGACTTCTCAAAAGCGGCTCAGAGCTCCCTGTTCAAGTGTTCCAATGAACAAGATGGAAGCTGTTTGGCTTCTTCCTTATTTCCTTTTTCTCTGATTTCCTCTACAATATTTTACCTTAGTGTTTGGCTTCTTGTGATCTCACCTCAGAAGTCATGCAGCATCAACCTCTCCTGCACCTGCCCTGAGCCAGCAGTTCTCTCTACACACCCAGCATCAGCATCAAGCAAGATGCACCTGGCAAAGTTGGAGCAGGCATGGGCAGAGTGATGGTGGCCAGGCTCTAGCAGGGGCTACTGCTTCTGGCAGTGCTCCTACCAATGCAGATTTATACAGCCCAAACAACTGTTGTAACACTTTTAAGTAACTTCTCCCAGAATAACTTGGCTGCCCCCAAGTCTAGCTAATGCCACCAGTAAGGCATTGGCAGTGTCCTGCAGTCAGCCAGTTTCCTCGCTCACTCCTCAGGGTCTCACTCTCTTCCACTTCTCTACTGTTAAAAGACTCAGGCTGGGTGAGCACAGTGGCTCACACCTGTAATCCTGGCCAAGGCAGGTGAATAACCTGAGGTCAGAAGTTCGAGACCAGCCTGGCCAACAGCATGAAACCCCATCTCTACCAAAAATACAAAAAATTAGCCGGGCATGGTGGTGCATGCCTATAATCCCAGCAACTTGGGAGGCTGAGGCAGAAGAATCACTTGAACCCAGGAGGTGGAGGTTGCGGTGTGTGAAGATTGCACCATTGCACTCCAGCCTGGGAAACGAGTGAAACTCCCTCTCAACAAATAAAATAAAATACGCCAGGCGCGGTGGTTCACACCTGTAATCCCAGCACTTTGGGAGGCCAAGGTAGGTGGATTACGAAGTCAGGAGTTCAAGACCAGCCTAGCCAAGATGGTGAAACCCGGTCTCTACTAAAAATAAAAAAAAAAAAAAAAAATTAGCCGGGAATGGTGGCGTGCGCCTGTAATCCCAGATACTCGGGAGGCTGAGGCAGAGAATTGCCTGAACCTGGGAGGTGGAAGTTGCAGTGAGCTGAGATCATGCCACTGCACTCCAGCCAGGGTGACAGAGCAAGACTCCATCTCAAAAATAATAAATAAATAAATAAATAAATATCATGAAAATTAATTAATTAATAATAAAAGTGAAAGACTCGGGCCAATACCGGGCACGGCGTCTTCCCAGCATACACACACACACACACACACACACACACACATACATACACTGCACTAAAATTCAAGCTTCATGAACGCAAGGACGAACTTTTGCCTGTATTGTTCACCTGAGTGTCCCCAAAGCCTAGGACAGTTCTTGGCATATTGAGGGACACTCAATGAATATTTAAGGAGTGAATAAACAACTGGATACCCTATAAATGCATGTATGAATAAACACATTATTAGTTATTCGAAATATAAGGATTTGCGGAGAGTGGACAGCCTGGGACTGAAGAGACCGGCTGGGACTGGGAATGGGCGTTCGGGTCGCATGCTCACTGCAGTGGTTCCAGAGCCCGTGTCCGGACCACTAACAAGTTGCTTAGCAACCCGCCGCCCAGCCCTCGGCCACCGCTAGAGGGCGAGCGGGCGGGGAGACGTGCACGCGCGCGCGCGTACGTGCAAGCGTGTGTGCGCCCGTGCGCGGCGCGGGCTTGGGAGGAAGGACGTCACTTCCTGTTACTTTAGGGGAACGTGGCTTTCCCCGCAGAGCCGGTGTCTCCGTCTGCGTCCCTGCTGCAGCAACCGAAGCTGGAGTCGGATCCCGAACGGACCCTCGCCATGGACTCGGCCATCAGCGATCCGCATAACGGCAGCGCCGAGACAGGCGGCCCCACCAACGGCACGACGCGGCCGCCTTCCACGCCCGAGGGCATAGCGCTGGCCTACGGCAGCCTCCTGCTCATGGCGCTGCTGCCCATCTTCTTCGGCGCCCTGCGCTCGGTACGCTGCGCTCGTGGCAAGGTAGGGTCACCAGGAAAACCGGGCACTCTCCACCCCCATACCGAACACGGCCGACATGGACCCTCCCTAGGTAGGACAGACACCTCCTCTCCCCGGACACTGACCCTTCCCAGTCCTGATCACCACCGTTCCCTCCATCCCGGGCACACATTACGGGGCTGGCATTTCCTGCCCCGGGATCTGGGCACCGACCCCCGACCAGGGTATGACACCTTCCCCAATAGGAACTTGCTTCTACTCCCGACCCTGACACATCCCTCCCTGTGCATCATACCGCGGTTGGGAGCGCTGTCAGCCCGTCCCCCACTTTGACCTGGGCACTGACTGTTCTGAGCCTGTTGGGCCCAAGCAGACCAGCCCCATCTATACCTGATGGTTACTGGTCCTGAGGACTTCCTGAGTGGTACAATCTCACGTCATCCCCGGTTAGGAACCCTGCCTCGGCCCACCCCAGGGCCCTTTCTACCATCCAGACCCATGCCTAGAGTCTGACTCCTGTCCCACTGGAATCTATTGCACCTTATGTGCTCACCTACAGCCCCCGCCCTTGGCCCTCGCCCCTGCCTCAAAAACGGTCTCTCAGCCCCCAGTTTCTCGCATCACTTCCTGGAACCATCCCAGTTGGCTGGCTCCTCAGAACCTGGCATCTTGTTGCCTCTACTTTCCAACCAGGCATGGACGTCTTACTTTGCTGGTCTCCTCTCTCTAACTACCATCCAACCTTGGACATGGCCTAGTCGAAACCCAGACCTTGTTCCTAACCTGTAACCCTTTTCCCAGCCAGCCTTTGACTGTACGTCAAAGTGGCCTTTCTCCCCTACCCCCAAGACAAACCTCCCACCAAACTGGGCCTGCCTACTGGGCCGCTGTTGGCCCGTCTTGTGAGACTGGGCCAGACTCCATCCCTGGCCGTCCTCCGCATCTGTCCCATTGGGTACCTAGGAGGACTCCAGCACATTTCACCTTCTGCTTCCCCTTCCCCCTTTGCTGGCCCACTTCTTCCCTATATGAAGCTCTCTCTGCCCGTTGTACCAATGGCTTCTCTTAATCTACAGCTCCCCATGCTCCTCCCCCACCCAGACCTGAAGATAAACCTCAGTGGAAGCTGTCTTGCCCAAAGAGGGCAGGCCCACAAAGCAGCTGCCACTTTTGAAACTGCTCAAGCCGAGGTTCTCCAAATACTACCCAACTTGAGCAGTGGCTGAGGCCTGACCACCTTCCTTCCCTAAGAGCAGAGAGCTCACTACTGGCTCTGTATGCGATCAGATGCAAAGGAAAGTGGTAGTCAGGCAGGGCTTAGGCTGAGAGACTCAAACGTGACTCCATTTTCCTTTTTATTCGGCTTTTTCTCAGCAGAGTTCAGGTGATCTTAAGCCTCTCTACTCTGCCTGTCAGGTAGACACTTAGTGCAGAGAGAAGTTCTAAGATAAACCAGGACAGAGGAGGCAAAGGACGGCTGCCATAAGGCTAGGCAGCTTGATCTGAGCTGCTCTCCAAACTGTCTAATTCTCCCTGGCACCTTCTGTACATGGATCACTAATCTCTGCAGAAAACACCTTCCAGACAGCAGTATTTCCTGAACTTCCACCACTATCAAGGGTAAGGGAGGATTCCTGCAAAGATGAGTAGGTCAGAGCCCCGTCACCAAGGAGTTCAGGAGTTTGGGTGAAAGAAGAATAACTAGATCTGGGATTATAATACAAGCAGTGCTGCAGGTTTGAGGGAGAAAGATTGAGCACATCTGGGACAGTGCAGGAAGGCTTTGTGCTAGGGGTAGGCCTGAGCCTTGATGTACAGGTAGAATTTCAACCAGGAGAAGGCATTCTAAGCAGAAGTAACCAGGTAAGCAGAGAGAGGTACGGAGGCAGGAGGCTACAAGGCAGTTCAGGAAACAGTGGAAGGTCTGGTGTGGCTGAAACAGAAGGTAAGAGAAAGCCTTAGCCTCTGAATACCTCTCCCAAGCATCTCCTGCAGGGCAGCAGGGTTTGGAGGACTGTATGAAATTACAAACAGGACCTGACCATTAAGAGCCTGCCACCATCAATGACGCAGATGCTGTAAAACTTGCAAAACCTTTATGCCCTTTGATGCTCACAGCAACCGAGGTGGCAGGCAGAGCCAGTTTCATTATCCTCATTGTACAGAAAAAGAAACTGAGAGTCAAAGAAATGACTTCTTAAGATCGCTCTGCCATTCAAGGGCAGAACCAGGTATGCCTAGTTCTTTCCCAGGGCTCTCTCCGGATACAGGTACCTCTAAAGATAAGCAGCACTGACCTAGGGGAAGGACTGGCCAAGTGACTCCCTTTCTACCCTGAGTCATTTCCCTGATCATGTGGAAAGGAGAGAGAAGAGTTAGTGTAGGGACCCAGTTTTGATTTCCCACCAGTGTTGGACCCCAGAGCCAGTTGGGAGAGAGAGAATGTGAGGACAGAACTCTGCCCAGGGGTTAAGGTGTCCATAACAGGCAGGGAAAACTGTGAAACTGGAGAGAAGAAGGTGGAGCCTCCAGGAGTATGTTGTGAAGAAGCAGCTTTGGGAGGAGCGGCTACTCAGAGCAGCACCCATCCCTGTCAGAGGCCTACATCCCAGACAGAAGCGAATCTGACCCAGGCAGTAGCTGCACATTGGATTAGTTTAAAGGGCCCTCAGCCAGCAGGACTGGGTGCCCCCTCTGGGCTGAGCTCTGGGCTGGGTACCAGGAGTTCCAGGACAACGAAGGCCAAGCCCTGCCCTCACTGAGCTCAGTCACCAAGGAGAAATAGAAATGTGACTAGCCAAGAAGATAGAGTTCTGATAGGCCTCCTGGAGTGGGCAGCAGTTGTCTTTGCATGGATCGGGGGAGTCCAACAGGCAGAACAGGGACCACAAGATGTGAGAGGCAATGAGGAGTGTGGTGTGTGCCCAGGAGAGGGGCTTGGATGTAGTGGCAAGATGTTCAGGAACCTGCGGCCTTTCTGAGGAGGAGAATCCTGAAAGCAATGCAGCAGTTAATCATTATTGTTACAAAAATACTATACACTTGTAAAAAAAAAAAAATTCAAACAGTGCAGAAACATAAGGGAAAAGCCTCCTAGGCACTATTCCTTGGAAGTAACCCAGTTAGCTGTTGGGTGTGTAACCTTTGAGAACTGTCTCTGTGTATATACAAACATTGTATATGTGTCTGTGTATATAGACATAACGTCAATTTATTTTTTTAAAAATTGGATTATATAGTACATACTGTTCCTCAACTTGATATTTTTTTTTCTTTGACAATTTGTTGGCCAGGTACAGTGGCTCATGTCTGTAATCCCAACACTTTGGAAGGCCAAGGTGGGCGGATCACTTGAGGTCAGGAGTTCAAAACCAGCCTGGCCAACATAGTGAGACCCTGTCTCTACCAAAAATACAAAAATCAGCTTTGTGTGGTGGGACATGAGTGTAATCCCAGCTACTCGAGAGGCTGAGGCACGAGAATCGCTTGAACCCGAGAGGCAGAGGTTGCAGTGAGCCGAGATCACACCACTACACTCCAGCCTGGGTGACAGAGTGAGACTACGTCTCAAAAATAATAACAATAATAATAATATGTTTTTGTTATTTATTTATGTCAGTACATACAGACCTAAAGTTAATCAGATATGGTGGCATGCACCTGTAGTCCTAGCTACTCTGGAGGTTGAGATGGGAGGATAACTTGAGCCCAGGAGTTCAAGGCTGCAGTAAGCCCTGATTGCACCACTGAGCAACAGAGTGAGACCCTGTCTCAAAAAATATAGACATATATGTATGTCTCTGTGTAGCTTTACCTCATCTTTTATGGTGGGGAAGATAGGTAATATCATGCCCATGGTACAGAATTCAAAAGGTACAAAGGGGTGCACGATGATAGTCTTCCTGCCACCTCAAGCTGCCCCATTTCCCTCCTCAGAGGCAGCCCCTGTTTGTGTGTTTCTTAGAGAACAGAATTTCTAATCCAGAGAGATTCTGTGTCTTTACAAATAAATAGGCATATGCTTTTCCCTGGTTTTTGTTTTGTTTTGTTTTTTGAGACCGAGTCTCATTCTGTTGCCTAGGCCGGAATGCAATGGCATGATGTTAGCTCACTGCACCCTCCACCTCCCAGGTTCAAGGGATTCTTCCACCTCAGCCTCCCGAGTAGCTGGGATTGCAGGCACCCACCATCATGACTGGCTAGTTTTTGCATTTTTCTAGAGATGGGGTTTCACCATGTTGGCCAGGCTGGTCCTGAACTCCTGACCTCAGGTGATCCACCCGCCTCGATCTTCCAAAGTGCTGGAATTACAGGCGTGAGCCACTGCACCCGGCCCTATTTTTGTTACATAACTTTGTACATTATTATACACTATGTATATAATATTATATATAGTACACACTTTTTTGCACCTTGCTTTTTTCACCTAATATTTGTTGCAGATTCAATCCTGTCAGTACATAGGGTGTGTTCTTTAACAGCTGTATGATATCCCACCTGTACACCAGTTTGCTTAGAACGCTAGTTCTCTAGTGTCTGGTCCCTGGGCCAGCAGCATTAGCATCACCCCAGAACTTGTTAGAAATGGACATTCTGAATCAGAAGTTCAAGGTGGCCCCAACAATGTGTGTTTTAACAAGCCCATCTGGTGATTCCGACGCATGCTCAAATTTAGAACCACCAATTTAGAGTCCTCCACTGATCGTTCAGGTTATTTCAGCCTTTTGCTATTATAAACCATGCTGAAATTCATATCTTTATACATTTTTATTTCACATTTGTCTGTGTATTTGTAGGATTTTTTTTTTTTTTAAGATAGAGTCTCCCTCTGTCACCCAGGCTGGAGTGTGGTGGCACCATCTCAGCTCACTGCAACCTCTGCCTCCTGGATTCAAGCAATTTACCCACCTCAGCCTCTTGAGTAGCTGGGATTACAGGCACACACCACCACACCCGGCAAATTTTTGTATTTTTAGTACAGATGGGGTTTTGCCATGTTGGCTGGGCTGATCTCAAACTCTTGACCTCAGGTGATCTGCCCACCTCAGCCTTCCAAAGTGCCGGGATTACAGGCCTGAGCCACTGTTCCCAGCCCACACTTTTTATCTGAGATAGATTTTACCATATGATCCACTATAAAGGTTATATCAGTTTACTTCCCACCAGCAATAACCTTGATTCTTATTTAATTGCTGTGGAATAGTCTGTTCTCCAGAGGTGTTTTTGTTGTTGTTGTTGTTATTGTTTGTTTTTAGTTTTTGTTTGTTTGAGACAGAGTCTCACTCTCTTCTGCCGGGCTGGAGTGCAGTGGTGTGATACTGGCTCAATGCAACTTCTGCCTTCCGGGTGCAAACAATTCTCATGCCTCAGCCTCCCGAGTAGCTGGAATTACAGGCACATGCCACCACACTGGGCTAATTTTGGTATTTCTAGTAGAGATGCAGTTTCACCATGTTGGCCAGGCTGGTCTCAAACTCCTGACCTCAAGTGATTTACCCACCTCAGCCTCCCAAAGTGTTGAGATTATAGGCATAAGCCACTGTGCCCAGCCTCTCCAGAGGATTTTAAGCAGGTATGTGATACAATCAGGTGTAGGCTTTAGAAAGAGCTCATGGCAGCGTGGCTGATAGGCCAGAGGTAGAAATGTAAGGTTGGTGCAAGGGTTGTGAAGACAGCAGTGGGGGCCAAAGGATTAGGGTAGGAGGTTGGGTCAGGAAAGGTAACCATGGAGAGCTGAGTGACTGAATGTGGTGGTAAGGAGTGGAGACCCTGGGGTGTCCAGCTGGGGCAACAGTAACAGAATGGCCATGAATTCCAGATCATTTCCAGGACATGGCCTAGAAGCAGTGCTCCGAGAGCCTGAGCCATGCCAATGGCTTCCAGCAGGCATCTGTCCTCCCTTACTGCTTTTGTTTCCACTCTGCTAACAACATCCAGAATGTCACTGGAAGCCACATTTACTTCTGCTGTTTGTGTCAGGCCTTTTCCCCCACTTTCTAATTGTGTCTTGTGTTGCAGGAGCTGTTGTATTTACATACGCACATCTGGTTAAAAAATGCTAATTGGATTGGTAAAGAATCCTAACAACTTTTTTAATATTTTTGTAACTACAAAGATTAGCTGTTCAGTTACCTTCAGGATTCTGTTCCTCAGAAAGGTTGCAGGCTTCCAAAGTATCTTCCTGTTATAACTTTCCTACAGAAATTTCCAGTTAGGAAAGATAGAGGTCTTCTAGGAAACAGCTGCCAAGAGTTTGGGGTCTGGAACTGGACTGCCTCAGTTTGAATCCTGGCTCTGCCACTCACCAGCTGTGTGACACTAAGCAAGTTACTTCACCTCTCTAGGCCTCCACTTCCTCATTTGTAAAAGAGCTATTAAAAGCACCTGCTTTGGCTGGGCATGGTGGCTCACACCTGTAATCCCAGCACTTTGGGAGGCCAGGGCGGGCAGATCACCTAAGGTCAGGAGTTCAAGACCAGCCTGGCTAACATGGTGAAACCCCATTTCTACTAAAAATACAAAAAAATTAGCCAGGCATGGTGGCATGCGCATGTAATCCCACCTACTCAGGAGGCTGAGGCAGGAGAATGGCTTGAACCTGGAAGGTGAAGGTTATAGTGAGCCACGATCGCGCCACTGCACTCCAGCTTAGGCAACAAGAGCGAAACTCCATCTCAAAAAAAAAAAAAAAAAGTACCTGCTTTGTGGGGTTTTTGTGGGGATGTAAACATGTAAAATACCTAGAACAGTGCAGTAATGTTATCATGTTATCGTTATTACTATTATTGTTAGATTTCAGGTCTCCCATTCTTCTTTTTTTTTTTTCTTTAGAGAGAAAGTCTCGCTTTGTTACCCAGGCTGGACTATAGTGGCAGGGTCACAGCGCATTGTACCATACCCAGTTAATTTTTGTGGTTTTTTTTTTTTTTAATAGAGATAGAGTTTGTCCATGTTGCCCATGCTGGTCTCAAACTCCTGGGCTCAAGCAGTCTGCCCACCTTGACCTCCCAAAGTGCTGGGATTACAGTCCGGTCTCCTGTTCTGACTCAACATTGCAGCATGGGATATTTATGAGTCACCCACAAAGGAGACCATATTCCTCTGTGTGGTGGAGAGGATCTGTCCAACCTTGGTTTGTCACTGAATAAGATCAGGCTTCTTCCCACCCAGGGTGCTGGGCTGAATTGAAAGGAATACATGGAAATGAGCCATAATACTGGTTTGTAGGTGAAGCCCCAAAGTCCCATGTGTCCTTTTATGGCCCTGAGCCTCTGAATGTGTGTATCTTTCTGCCTGATAAGCACTTCCTTTCCTTGTACACAAAGCATACTCCTCAGGCTGGATGTGGTAGCTTATGCCTATAATCCCAGCACTTTGGGAGGCCTACGCAAGTGGATCACCTGAGGTCAGGCATTCAAGACCAGCCTGGCCAACATGGTGAAACCCCCATCTCTACTAAAAATACAAAATTGGCCAGGCGTGGTGGTGCATGCCTGTAATCCCAGCTACTCCAGAGGCTACGGCAGGAGAATCACTTGAACCTGGGAGGTGGAGGTTGCAGTGAGCCGAGATCACACCATTGCACTCCAGCCTGGGCAAAAAGAGTAAAACTCCATTCAAAAAAAAAAAAAAAAAGCAGACTCCTCAACCCAGTCAGCATTTATCTGGCTCCTGCTGCATACCAGACCATCAGACCCTGTGCTTCATCATCAAGGCCTTGCTTAAGTGGTACCTGCTCTCACCACCTCTGACCCCCTTACTTCTCTGCAGAAATGGTGTCTTGTTGGCCTTCTCGTGATTCCCTTGTGCATAATAGTGATACAAATGGTGTATACAGTTTAAATGATGACTCAAGGCACAATGCTGAGTACTTCCAAAGCAGAAATCAGAATCCTCACAACTCATTTCACAGCTGAGGAAATCAAGGCTCGGAGAAAAAAAAAAATCACTTTCCTGAGGTCCCACAGCTGGGAAGAAGTAGAGCTGGGAGTCCAAATGGGCTTCCTGACCTCAGAATCCCTTTGTAACTGCTGGTGTTCATACTGTGGGTCACGTGTCATACTGCATTCTAACACCCTGTTTGGGGTTTTGTTTTTTTGGAGCTAGAGTGCAGTGCTCAGTCTCAGCTCACTGCAACCTCCTCCCAGGTTCAATCGATTCTCCTGCCTCAGCCTCCTCAGTAATTGGGACCCAGGGGCACACCACCACCACCCAGCTAGGTTTTATATTTTTGTAGAGATGGGGTTTTGTAATTTTGTAGAGACAGGGTTTCACCATGTTGGCCCGGTTGGTCTCCAACTCCTGACCTCAGGAGATCCGCCCGCCCCAATAACCCAAAGTGCTGGGATTACAGGCGTGAGCCACCAAGCCCAGCCGGTTTTGCATTCCATAAAATAGAATACATGTTCCCTGTAATGTTCTGTTTACATGTCAAGATATTAGTCTATCTCCTATGAATGCTTCAAGATCAGGAACTCATTTTTGTACACATACTGCTGCTACCCAGGAAATGTATTGAATTTGTGGAGGTGCTCAGAGGGGATAAGGAACTTGCCCAAGTCCCACGGCACACTGCTGGCAAAAGCAGAAGCCAGGGGTTGGGAGAGAATAAGGAAGGAAGGAAACCGGACCTCCCATGTGAGTATTGCTCACCCACCCCACCCCCACCTCCTGGCAAAGCCGCCCAAGTGACTCACATGGAGCTGCCTCCAGTGGCTCCAGAGGGGAGGTCTACCTTCCAGCCCAGAGCCTGGGCTGCCTCAGCCATGCATGGGCAGGGGTGCGGTTAAGGGCCTCCTCATTCACCTTGCCCTGATAGTCACAATCCCGTGTATGGGCACAGTACTTTACAGTTTGCCAGGCTGTTTCGCATCCCATATCTCATTTGGTTTAAGACTCCTATGGGGCTGGGTGTGGTGGCTATTTCTATAATCCCAGCATTTTGGGAGGCCAAGGCAGGAGGATCAGTTGGTGCCAGGAGTTCAAGGCTGCAGTGAGCTATGATCTTGCCACAGCACTCCAGCTTGGGCAACAGATAGAGACCCTGTCTTTGTTTTTTCTTTTTTTCTTTTGTTTTTTCTTTAAAAAAAAAAAAAAGGCTGTTGGCACTTTGTTAAAATAAGTGAAGCTAGAGACAGTCCTCCTGTTTGACAGAGAAGTAAACCCAGTCACTCAGCAAGCCATTAACAGAGCAAGGAATACCTTGGATACACTTTATGTGTAGCATTTTACTTATGTATGAACTATATCTGTAGGAAGAATTACACACGTGGAATTGCTTGGTCAAAGGGTATGTGCATTTGTGATTTTTTATATATTGCCTAGTTGCTTTCCACAGGAAGACCAATTGACTCCCATAGGCAGTGTGGGAGACTACCTCTTTCCCCGTAGACCCACCAACTCAGTATGTTACCCAATGTGTGGATTCTTACCTTTCCAATAGGTGAAAAACAGAGTCTCAGTGTGCTTTAGTTTGAGCTGTTAGTAAGAGTGAGAATAAAAACTTTTTTAAATTATTAAGAGCCATTTGGGCCAGGCGTGATGGCTGACACCTGTAATCGCAGCACTTTGGGAGGCTGAGGCGGGCAGATCACGAGGTCAAGAGATCAAGACCATCCTAGCCAACATGATGAAACCCCATCTCTACTAAAAATACAAAAATTAGCTGGCTATGGTTGCACAGGCCTATAGTCCCAGCTACTCAAGAGGCTGAGGTAGGAGAATCACTTGAACCTGGGAGGCAGAGCTTGCAGTGAGCCGAGATCACGCCACTGTACTCCAGCCTGGGTGGCAGCAATACTCCATCAAAAAAAAAAAAAGAACGAGCTATTTGTAGTTCTTGTTCTGTGGCTTTTCTTTTTGTATCTTTGGCATGTGGAAATTTCAGTTTGATGCATCCTGCCAAACTGCTCTCCCCAAAAGTCTGAACAGATTTGTACTCTAGGCCAGTGCTATGTATGTATTTCCTTTAGCCGGGCACAGTGGTGTGTGCCTGTAATCCCAGCTACTTGGGAGGCTGAGGCAGGAGGATTACTTAAGCCCAGGATTTCAAATCTAGCCCACACCTCCCTCTCCTAGTAGTCATTTCATGGGCTTGCTGCCCTCTGCCCCATCTCCTTCCCCCTTTGCAACCTTCCACCTGGGACACTAAGGCCTCTCTGAGCCAGTCTTACCTTCTCCAGACACTCTCTCTCTTAGGTTTTTTATTGTTGGTTTTGTGAGCCAAAAAATTTGTGCATCTCCACAACTGAATGTGATCCCTTCTTCTAGGGATGCTGGTGCTTTACTCTCAGAATGGACATGGCGATGGTAGAATCTTGGGCACTGTGATAAGCCTGTGGCTACTGTGGAAAGGACTTCACTTCGGCATGAGCAGGAGTCTAATCTGGTGCTAGGACTTCTGGTAGCCCTGATATAAAACGGTTGGGGAATAGGTTGTCCCAGTGGGGAAATCTGGAAGGGTTTTGTGCTGGTGACATTTGCTAGGCCCTTGAGGACTGTGAGGATTTTGCCTAGCAGAAAGAGGGGAGGTAGAGAGCACTGTGATCCTGGAAGCTTTTGACCCTGTTTGGAAATTTTCTTTTTTTTTTTTTTTGAGATGGAGTCTTACTCTGTCACCAGGCTGGAGTGCAGTGGCACGATCTTGGCTCACTGCAGCCTCCTCCGTCTCCTGGGTTCAAGCGATTCTCCTGCCTCAGCCTCCTAAGCAGCTGGGACTACAGGCATGCACCACCACACCCAGCTAATTTTTTTACTTTTAGTAGAGACAGGGCTTCACCATGTTGGTCAGGATGGTCCTGATCTCTTGACCTCATGATCTGCCCGCCTCAGCCTCCCAAAGTGCTGGGATTACAGACATGAGCCACTACTCCCATCCTGGAATACAAATTTATACCAAAAAAAAAAAAAGAAAAGAAATTTATACCAGTACTATACTATCATTAATAAATTTTCATTAGAAAGTTCTGGCTGGGGAGTTTAAGACCAGCCTGACCAACATGGTAAAACCCCATCTCTACTAAAAATACAAAAGTTAGCCAGGTGTGGTGGTGCACACCTGTAATCCCAGCTACTCCAGAAGCTGAGGCAGGAGAATTGTTTAACTCAGGAGGCAGAGGTTGCAGTGAGCTGAGACTGTGCCACTGCATTCCAGCCTGGGCAACAGAGCAAGACTTCGTCTCAAAAAAAAAAAAAAAGAAAGAAAGAAAGAAAGTTCTGGCCG